>CAUYQG010230016.1:0-18695 GCA_963574415.1 Tarsius wallacei
GGGCCTGGTAGCGTGTGCCTGTAGTTCCAGCTACTTGGAAGGCTGAGGCGGAAGGATCGCTGGAGCCCAGCAGGTTGAGGCTGTGGTGGCCAGGAGCGGCCATTGCACTCCAGTCTGAGTGACAGAGTGAGACTCCAACTCAAAAAAACAGGAAAAAAAAGAAACTTATGACAGCATTTCTAACTCTCACAACTTTGACAATTTCATACCTAATTGCTCTCTTTTATGGTATTAAAATAAACAGAAATAGACCAAACTATTTTTACCTGTTAATATTTTCAGTAAGCAAAACTTCTGATGGGAAGTGTTCATTTCCCACAGGGGAAAATCTACTCCCATTTTTTTCAAGATCATAAATCAATTCTTTTCACAACAGTAAAAGATTTTAAAATCAACTTCTTAGTTAGGACAGTCAAGTTGTAGGATAAGCGGACTCTTCTCAGGAGACAGATTTAAATATATTCAACTCTGGACTATTTTACTAAAAATGATTTTTATTTTGAGTTCATACAGAAATGGTTTCTGGCTAAACTCATGCTTTCCGTTTAGCTCCACAAATATTTACAAAGCACATAGTGTTTCTTAAGCACAATACTGGAGATTATAATCAGATCTAGGCATCAGCCTATAGAGACTTGAACATATGATCCTTCTGTCAGAGTTCTCTACCTTAAACCAACGCCTACTGTACAAAGGTTATTATCTACTAGTGTTTAGACAAAAAGAGAATGCAAAATGCAGGCAAGGTCAAGGGCTTTGCTCCAATGCTTCATAGTGCTCATTGTATACAACCTAAATTCTTTACCTTGAGGTAAAGCTTTCACCAAAGCTTGATTGATGCTCCAATCAACCACATGTCTGCCCTTCAATGTATAGCAACCTGTTTCTTATTTTTACTTTCCACTGCTTTCTGAAATCTTTCCTAAAACATCTAGATTGATCAGAATCTTTCATTACATGGTTCATTCAATCTCATTAATTACCTGAAAAAAATCATGCCTTTGGTTTAAGATTGAAATGAGGTAATAAATTCTTTAAAATCTCTTATTACCTCAGGGAAAGTTGCCCATTTTTTACGTTTCCATGGCTTATTGTTTATATCACTGAAATTGTGTTTAACCCATTATATTGTAATTTAAAATATGCAAGTTCGTCTCTGGAAAGCAATAACGCTGTATTATTATAAGGCATACACTATCCAAAAATAGTGAAAGTTGACTGAGGATGAGACTTTTTTTCCCCTGGAGGAACTCATGAGCTTGCTGAAAAAAACAAGCATGTCAAGAAACAAACAGAAAATACTATGGGACGAGAGTAAGAGCTAATTTTTAAGTTCCTCCTCTATGCCAAGTACTACACTAAAATATTTTTGTAATTATCATATTGAAACTTCCTGCCCATTTTAGAAATAGGCTTACCATTGTTTCCATTTTATATATTCCATTGTCCTTCTCACATGATATTGACATTTATTTGTTAATTGTCTAAACCTCTTTGGACTGTAAGCTCATTGAAGACAAGGACTATATCTGGCATTGTTTTAACCTCAGTGTCAGATGTGTGCCGAGCACCTAATAGATAATAAAAATACTGGCTAATGCATTTGTTAATGAGTTCCTGCATTAATCACAGTATTCTTTTTGCCCTGTGTTTTAAAGATTATGACAGTACACCTTATGTAATGCTTATGTTGTGCCAGATGCTGTTCTAAGTGCTTTGCAAGTATTAGCTCATCAAAACCTCACCACACCCTGGGAGCTAGCTTTTCTCCCCATAAATTGAGTAATGTTTTCCAGATAAAGAAACTGAGGCACACATAGGTAAAGCAATTTGGCTAAGGCCATATAGCTATTTATCTATCTTGAATATTTCTCTTAAAAAGGAACGGAGATAAAACCTAGACTATGAAACCAGCAATGTAAAATCAACTAAAATGGCAATTTAGGAAGGCTGTAAATACTTATAAGTGGTTTTATGATCATTTTTCATCTTTCTTACCCGGTGAATCTCTTAGACCATTTTGGTCAATTTTCTTCATTTTGTCTCATCTACAGCCTGTGTTGCCATTTTAACTCTCTTTTGTTGCTCCAAAGTTAAAATGCTCTCTACGTATTGCTCTCTGCATTTCGCACATGACTTCTCCCTGAAATTACCACTTAAAAACCAGAATTTTGGTTACCACTATCCAGATATTAGGGACTATTTTTCAATTGTCTTTCCAATTTCTGTCCCTGATTACCATTTCACAAATTTGTGTAGACTAGAAATTGTAGAAAATAATATCCTTTCTATGCCCAAATTTTCTAGCTTCTGAAAAACACCATGTTATTTTCTGTTTTTATTAAATCAATTTTTTAGATTCTACATATCAAAGGGGTCATTCAGTACTTATTTTTGCTTGGCTTATTTCATTTATTTATTTATTTATTTATTTATTTATTTATTTATTTTTTTGAGTTGGAGTCTCACTCTGTTGCCCAGACTGGAGTGCAGTGGCCGTTCCCGGCCACCGCAGCCTCGACCTGCTGGGCTCCGGCGATCCTTCCGCCTCAGCCTTCCGAGTAGCTGGAACTACAGGCGCGCACTACCATGCCCGGCTGATTTTTTGATTTATTGTAGAGATGAGGTCTCGCTTGCCCAGGCGGGTCTCGAACCCACGGGCTCAGGCAATCCACTCACCTCAGCTTCCCAAGGCGCGGGATTACAGGCTGAGCCACTGAGCCCGGCTGAAAATTAGTATTTCTTTGTTTTGTTTTGTTTTGTTTGAATAGGAGTCTCACTCTGTCACCCAGGCTGGAGGGCAGTGGCATGCTCCCGGCCACAGCAGCCTCGACCTACTGGGCTCAGGTGATGCTTCCACCCCAGCCTTCCAGGTAGCTGGAACTACCAGCATGTGCCACCATGCCTGGCTAAAAAAATTAGTATTTCTTTAGAGGATTTCTCATTCTCTGAGTGACACAAGCCAATTGCTTTGCATTTTGTGGTGTGCACAAATCAATTAACCTGTACAATTTAAAATTTAAAAGCACTGTAATGTGTTGTGGGCCTGTTCTGGAATTTCTTGTTTTAAAGAATATACTAACTACCCCTCCTCCCATGCACAATGGGGCTCAGGGCCCTCCCCCCTCTCTCTCCCCACCAAAAGCCTTGAGAGTAGATAGTCCCTGGCATTTTCCAGATGGGGAAACTGAGGCTGGAAAGAAAGGCAGTTCCTTATCTTTTGATGTCATTTCCAGGGGCAATAAATTCCAGGACTGTGGGTTCAAAGGATATGGGTTCTGCAGAGGGTGTGTGTATTGGTAGGGTAGGAAGTGGGGGAGCACTGGAGAAGCCTTAAGACTTGGTTCCTGGTTGCACCGCACAGCACATCAAGGCCAGGACTCCAGATCAGACAATGAAACGAACAATGTTGAGGCTGATGGAACGTTTAAGCTGTGCCAGGTGCTGTGGACGCACCGTATCGCCTTCGGGCCTTACAACCCAAGGAAGGAGATCTGTTGAAACTCCCATTTCCAGAAAAGGAAACCGAGGCAGGAGAGAGTAGGGACAAGCTCACGAAGTTAATAAAAATGCCAGAGAAGCGGTTCTGAAGCAGGGGCTGGTATTCCAAGACCCCTTTCCTAAAGGGGAGAGAAGAAAAGGTCGGAGAGGCAGGCGCGGTGACTCATGCCCGTAATCCCAGCACTCTGGGAGGCTGAGGCGTGAGGATCGCTTGTGCGCAGGAGTTTGAGGCCAGCCTGGGCAACCTAGACCCCATCCCTACAACCAAACCAAACCAAACCAAACCAAAAAAAACCCCCCAAAAAACAACAACAACAAAACAAAACAAAAAAAGGAAAAAAAGAAAAAGGAGAGAAGTGGGGAAGGAAAGGGGAGGAGAGGCGGGTGGAAACGCGCAAGGCAGAGCGCAGTGGAGGGACACTTTGCCCCTCTGGCCCAGGCCGGCCGCCGACTCCGCCCCGAACTTGGCCCAAAGGCCGCAGGCAGTTGGCCTGGGGCCGCGGGACTGGGAGCGCTCGCGGGCTCCGGCCTTTCCCTCCGGGTCCCCCTCCCGCCGCCGGCGGTCCCTCCCACTCTGCTGTCCCGGCTACTGACATCACGCCCCGGGAGGCGGGATCGGGGAAGGAGGGGGCCGTGGGGAGGAGGCTCCGCACCGCCGAGGGGGAGGAGGGAGGGCGCGCGGTCACAGCCCAGAGCTTCAAAACAGCCCGGCGGCCTCGCCTCGCGCCCCAGCCCGTCCGTCTGTCCAGCCGCCCGCGCCAGGTGAGTGGGGCGCACCTGGGAGCCGCGCGCGGGGCGCAGAGCGACGTCGGGGGCCCCTGAGGCCGCGTGCGCCCGGGCAGCGGGGGCGCGACCCCGCCACCGACGGCACCGGGAGCGGCCCCTGGCACTGGCGGGGAGAAGGGGGGGCCGAGGCGCCCCCGGTGCCGCCGATCTCCCGCCGGCGACGCGCTCGCCCGGGCTCCAGGTTTCCTCGCCGCCGCCGCGGACGACTTCCTTCGCCTTCTGAGCCCAGGCGGGCGGGAAAAGTCTGGGGAGGAGTCAGGGCGGCTCCCCTCGCCCCCACCAGCCCCACTCCCGGGACTTTCGGTGTCCAGGGAGGTCCCCTAGCTCGCGTGAGGGTCCCCGGCGCCCCGGCGCGGCGTCCCCGCCTGGCGGCGCGGGCAGTACCCATGCGCCCAGGCCGGGTCAGTGGGTCTTCCCCGGCTGCGCGCCCTCTCCGTGCCGGCCGCGGCTCCGTCGCGCCCCCGAGCGGCGGAAAGACACACCTTTGGGTCCCAAGCGGTGAAAGAGCCTGGGGGCGCTGCCAGGGTGACACCTCGCCCCCAAATCTGGTTGGACTTGAGGGGTTTTGAGGAGGCAAGGCCACACCCATGGGTTCCAGGATGAGGGAAGACTGGAGCTCAGGGTGCGGACTCCACGCGCTCGGCCCAATCCAGCGACCTGAGTACTCTCCAGGGAGGCCTTTTTTTCTTTTTCTTTTTTAAAAAATTAATTTATAATAGAGACGGAGGCTCTCTATGTTGCCCAGTCTGGTCTCGAACCCCTAGCTTCAAGCGATTCTCTTGCCTGGGCCTCCCAAAGTGCTGGGATTGATTACAGGTGTGAGCTAAGGCGCTGGTCCAGGGCAATCTTTAAGGTCGCAATGTGGGGCTGACATGGGAACTCAGAAATAGAGACTAATGATACCCTTGAATCTGAGCTAGACCCCACAGAGCAAAGCTCTCCTTCCAGGCCCCAGAGTCCAACCTCAACTTTGGAATAAGGCTGACAGCCTAGCTTCAGGTTTGGAGACAGGAGTACTGCTCCCTCCAGAGCGCCCAGGCTGTGTGTATGCGTGTGCACGTGCGTGGGTGTTGTTTTTATCACTTGGCTTTGTCTGTGTAAGGGACTTGGGGAGGGACTTTAAAAGCTGCAGGCCCGGTGGGGTGCGGTGGCTCAGCTTGTAATCCCAGCACTTTGGGAGGTCAAGGCGAGTGGATTGTCTGAGCCTGGGAGTTCAAGACTAGCCTGGGCAACTTGGCGAGATCTCATCTCTACAATAAATCACAAAAAATAAAATTAGCCAGGCGTGGTGGCGTGCATCTGTAATTCCAGCTACTTGGAAGGCTGAGGTGGAAGGATCGCTTGAGCCAGGCAGGTTGAGGCTGCAGTGGCAGTGAATGTGCCGCTGTACTCCAGCCTGGGTGACAGAGTAAGACTCCAACTCAAAAAAAAAAAAAAAAAGCTGACTGCCAGGGCTGCTGGAGATTTGCAGTGGCTGCTGCTGGTCCTCGGCCCGTAGCCCTGAGCCATGGCCAGCACACACACACACACGCCCCACCCATGTAGGTGGGGAAACCCAGGCCAGCTCCATGGAGTCGCTTTGCTCAGGGCCACCGAGCTCAGGTGCTGGGAGCCAGACTTCGAACCTCCCCCCAAGCCCTCCCCTTCTTTTTCACCTGGAAAGGTCCTGGTGGGTTTGGGGGAATGGAGGGAGACCTTTCTGGAGAAAGCAGGGCACGGATGCCCAGAGTGGGAGGGTGGTGCTTGGCAAATACCCAGCCTGAAGCCAAGGGAAGGGTGCGGGGGTGGCAGGGATGAGCCAAACCTGTTTTCCCACTGAGGGTTTTTGGATCCTGCTGCCTCCACCCCCGTGAGGAATTGGGGAGTCGGTTAGGAGGCTGGGAGCCTCGTTGCCAAGAGCCTCCTCTGTCCTGCAAGCGGAGAGGTTGAGATCCTCTTGGAACCCAGAGGACTCGCTTGTGGGTCACCAGGAGGTGGCCAGGTGGGTTAGGGCAGGACCTGGAGGAAGTGGTGGTGTGAAGAGAGAGACTTGGTCCTGACACCCTGGGGCGAGGGAGGGGCACACCCTCTCTGGCTGGCACCGCCCAGGTCAGGGTCTGGCTGTGGAAGGGTGCACAGGCTTGGTGGCATTTGCTTGTGAATACAGGGTGCATCCGTTTAGCAACCCCTCTCCCACCCCCACACACAATAGTGGCACTCAAGTCCTTTATAGGTACCTTTCTGGAATGAACGTGAATGTTTCGCCAAGGTTTCTTTTCCTGTTTTAAGATTTTTTTTGGTTTTAGTTGGGATCTCATTCTGTTGCCCAGATTGGAGTGAAGTGGCATGATCCTATCTCACCACAGCCTCCACCTCCTGGGCTCAGGCGATACTCCTGCCTCAGCCTCCCAAAGTGCTGGGATCACAGGCGTGAGCCACCAAGCCCTGCCCCGGGTTTCTTTGCCTCTCACATATCTTTGCAGTAATATCTAAAACCACATGCACAGAATCTTCCAGTAACAGGTAATTCACAGGGAGGACCAGCTGGTCAGTGGTTCATCCCGGGCATCTACTGACACTCCCCTGCCCTTGCCCCTGCGCTGCTGCCTTCCTGGTCAGTTGTTGGGGTCACAACAAAGGCCAGTTCTTTGTCATAGTAAACTCCACCAGACACGACCAGGAAGGGAAGTCTGTCCAGACAAAAATATTTAAATGCCTTTCCAGGCCAGATGGGATGGCTCAGGGTTGCTGGCTGATTGTCAAGGTTTGTTTGGGAGGCAGGAGTCCCGCCACCTTCCTTGGGGGGAGGGGTGTCAGGTAATTGTGTGTGTGTGTGTGTGTGTGTGTGTGTGTGTGTGTGTGTGTTGCAATAGGTAGTTGCTGCCTCTGACAAAGGCTTCACGGGCTGGGGGTGTGGGGTGTGGAGCTCTAGGGTGGAGGTGAGGCGGTCACCACCCAAGGTGGGGTGGGGCCGCGGCACTGGGATGGGGAGCAGGGCTCTCCCAGAAGAGCGAGTTGAAGGTCAGCCTTGGACGCCTGCCGGAGGGGGCAGGGGTGTCTCGGGAAAGCAGGCGATTGGCAGCAGCAGCTGGAATGGGGGAAGCGGGCAACTGGCATCTCGGTAGGGACCCGAGGCCTGACTCTCTCTTGATGGCGGCCTCAGCTTGTCCAGGGAGGGAATGGGGATTGGTGTGGGGGTGGCGGGAAGGGGGGCTCCCCTTTTTGCCCCGGTAGTAGTGGAGACTATCTCCTTGCAGAGGTTATCCAAAGAGTGCAGCTTCGGCAGGACAGTGGCGGGAATCAGATGCATCTGGCTCTTGTTAGGGACGGGCTGAGGAGGGGAGTCTAAAAATATCGGCGGGGGCGCTGCCACCCAGCACGAGTGCTGGGCTGTAATCTGACACCAGAACGGGGCTGGCGGTGACGACAGCACCAGCACTGCTCTTCCAGGGCACTGGGCTCTTCCAGGCAGCCCAGCCTCGAACAGGCGGCGCCCGGAGAGGGTGAGAGCTCACTGCATTCAAGACAACCGTGGGCTAAGCCTGGAGACGGTCAGGGGCATAAGGCCCTTAGAAAGTCCCCGTCTGACAACTAGAGGCACTCAGAGAGGTGGACTGACTTGCCCAGGTTACATAGCAAGTTGGCGGCTGACCCAGAACTAGATCTGGGTTACAGCTGGTGAGTTCAGTGCCTACGAAGTGATCAGCTTGAATGGGGGAAGAATCTTGAATGGGGCAACTGGCATCTTGGTAGGGACCTGACACCTGACTCTCTCCACGGCAGCCTCAGCTTGTCCAGGGAGGGAATGGGGATCGGTGTGGGGGTGGAGGAAAGGTCAATGCCTAGGAAGTGGTCAGGGTCTGGGCCCCTTACGCCATGTGTCATCTGTTTAGAATGCTGGGTTTCCACACGGTCATCCTGATGGGAGGCGGTGGCCAAGAACTCTGCACAAACCGCGGGTCACATCCCCTTGAGCACTGGACCGCTCTCAGGCACAGCTGTCGGGCTCTGAGAATGTTGGCCCGTCTTGGGGCAGTAGGTAGGAAAGACATGAACTGGAGAAAAGCCAGCTGAGTGGGTCCTTCCCACCTTCCCGCACAGAGACACTGTCGGATTTGCTCACGTGGTATCTCCAGTGCTTATGAGTAGCTGCTGAACCAAGTCATTGAATCTCAGGGGCCTTTACCTCCCCTGGGAAACTGGGCTTCTGTGGATCTAACAGGGCCTGCGGCTGGAGAAGAGACCTGTTCCTGTCCTTCTCGCACTGACTGGATGACATCAGCTTCTAGAAGCTTCTTAGAACTCTGGGTCCAGAGCTGAGGAAGGGGGCGCCAGGGTGATATCTGGCCCTGAGATTGTCCTGAGAAATCAGAGATGCAAAACAGCGATCACCATGTACACAGTCCCAGTAGCAACATGACTCGCTTTGAAGATTTCTCCATCTGATGCTCTGACCACAGACTTCCCTAGGGAGCCATCTTTCCTTAAGACAAAATTGATTTCAAAAATTTTGGAGTGAGTAAACATGATGCAAAGTTGTCTCATTAATTGTATGAATGTGATGTTTTCCAAAGCGTGTCATCACTGGCAGTATGCAAGATAAGTGTCAAAGGTCCTCAGTTGCTGAACAGAAAAACAAAAAAGGAGTGATTATGTACTTTTCTTGGTTGGTATTTCAAAAAAAACACGTAAGTAGCTCACAAGCCCATGGATTCATAGATACTACTGCTTGGGTTGAAATGGAAGTTGATGCTTTACACTTTAAAGCATCAGCTGGGCACAGTGGCTCATGCCTATGATCCCAGTGCTTTGGAAGGCCAAGGCAGAAGGATTGTTTGAGAACTGGAACACAAGACCAGCTTGGGCAACATAGCAAGACCCCATCTCTACACAAAATTTAACAAACAAACAAAAAAAGTGGATGTGGTATCTCATGCCTATAGTCCCAGCTACTTGGGAGGCTGAGGTGGGAGGATCCCTTGAACCCATGAGTTCAAGGCTGTGGTGAGCTATGATCATACCACTGTACTCCAGCCTGGCCGAGCAACTCTGTCTCTTAAAAACAAAACAACAAATTTTTAAACATATTAAATAATTAAAGAATTTAGTTACTAAGCACAAGTCATCCTTGCATTGGGCAAAATCTTAGTACCAGCATGACTGTCTTTTGGGAGATGCTGGTGTAATGGGGGCTGGGATGGAAGTGGTTCACACTTTTGACCACAAGACTCATCCTGAAATATCTGAGAACTCCCGTGCCCAAGCCCATCCTTTGCAAGAGCACCCCTGACATTCTGATCCAGACAGAGCCCTGCTGCTTGGTGCTGAGGGAGTCCCTTCATCTTATTTTGTTTTTTGAGTTGGAGTCTCACTCCATTACCCAGGCTGGAGCACAGTGGCATGCTCATGGCCACCGCAGCCTCGACCTGCTAGGTTCCGGGTGATTCTTTTACTTCAGCCTTTCAAGTAGTCAGAACTGCAGACATGAGCCACCAAGCCCAGCTAATTTTTTGATTTATGGTAGAGATGAAGTCTTGTACCGGGCTCGGTGGCTCAGCCTATAATCCCGGCACTTTGGAAGGCCAAGGTGAGTGGATTGTCTAAGCCCGTGGGTTCGAGACTCGCCTGGGCGACTTGGCAAGACCTCATCTCTACAATAAATCAAAAATTAGCCGGGCGTGGTAGCGCACGCCTTAAATTCCAGCGGCCACTGCACTCCAGTCTGGGTGACAGAGTGAGACTCTAACTCGAAAAAAAAAAAAGGTCTTGCCAAGTTGCCAAGGCTGGTCTCAAACTCGTGGGCTCAGGCAATCCTCTCACTTTGGCCTCCTAAAGTGCTGAGATTATAGGCGTGGGCCACCATGTCCAGCCTACCTTCATCTTTTTTTTTTCTGAGTCGTGTTCTCACTCTGTCTTCTGGGTTGGAGTGCAGTGGCACAGTCACAGCTCACCGTAGCCTCCACCTCCTGGGCTCAAAGCAATCCTTCCGTTTCAGCCTCCTGAGTAGCTGGAACTACAGGCGCATGCCACCATGCCCAGCTTATTTATTTATTTATTTATTCGTAGAGACATGGTCTCGCTGTGTTACCCAGGCTGGTCTCAAACTCAAGTGATGTTCCCTCCTCAACCTCCCTAAGTGCTGGGATTATAGGCGTGAGCCACCCTGCCTGACCTAGAAGGAGTTCCTTCATCTTTAATGAGGGTCGCCATTCCACCAGATGAATGGTGGAATGGTGGTTGCCGGTTGCTGGTTGCTCTGAGGATCAAGGAGATGACATATTGATGTTTATGGAAGTGGCTTGAGATGTTTGTGGTTTGTTTGAGCCAAAGGAAGGCCGGGGGAGAGGCTGGCTTGGCTGCTTTAATCTTGACAGGTATTATTAGACAGCTGTGCCCTGAGCTGCTGCAGGCATTGGCAGTACAAAGGGGGATTTCCCTGTCTTCAAAGGAGGTTATAGTCTGGTGACAGGGTTGTGGAGTCCAAGAATGTGTGCTCCAGGACCAGGACTGCGAGATGTGCTTTCAGGGAAGACCATCGTATGGTGGTGTTTGAGGGTGTCCTGACGCCTGGAGGACATGGTAGGATCCCTAGAATTCTCCCAAGAGCGATGGTTGCAGGGAGGGGAGGCGGCAGGGAACAGCTAGAGGAAAGGCAGAGGCTGTGAGCAGAGGCCTTGCTTAGGGAGCTGTAAGTGTCTGATTTGCCTGCAGTGCCCGGTGCGTGAAGGGAGCGAGGGAGGCAGAGCTGGGAAGCCGAGTAGGGCCTGTACTCAGGAGGCTGAGAGCTTCTCTTCCCCAAGAACCCGCCAGGAAGGCAGGTGTGAGAATGTTTGCAGAGCATTGTGAGAGAGAGAGAGGCGGGAGGATCACAGCCTAGACAACATAGCAAGATCTTGTCTCTACAAATAACTTTAAAAAATTAACTGGCACGTGCATGTACTCCGGAAGCTGAGGCAGGAGGATCACTTGAGCTCAGGAGTTCAAAGTTATAGTGAGCTCAAAGTTATAGTGAGCTATGGTCGCACCACTGCGCTCCAACCTGGGTGACAGAGCAAGACTTTCATCTCTTAAAAAAAACACAAAAAACACCAGGTTCATCTGTGTGTGCCAATATGGAGGGGCTCTGCGGAATTACTGAGTTAAAAAAAATGGTAAGCTATATGTGGGAAAATTTACTATTTACATGAGCAGAAACCCTCATTGTGTTTTCCGTAGCATCTTACGTATTATGTTTACACAAAAACAACGTCTGGAAGGATTCATAAGAATAGATCCATGTGATTGTCACTGATGAGAGGGAGGGAAGGAACTGGCTGGGAAGACGCATCTTATCTTTCACCAAGAGTGTAGAGTCACGAATTGCCTCTGTGCCTGTATGTCAGTAATGATGAAATAGCCTTCCCTGAATTCAACAGGCAGTGGTGTTGTGCAGGTGTGCGGGCTGCGGGCTTTGACTGTGGGTGTCACATGGATGACAGGGCAGAGGCTCTGAGAGGCTGGTTGGGGACTGTTTTGGAAATCAGAGACCAAGGGATGGTGGCTGATCTGAGGAGATGTCGTCCAGCCCCCGTGGGGCTTGCACATCAGAACATCACGCCGCGTGGGCATGATGGGTTTCCAGTCTGGGTGCTGTTCACAGGGGCTAACGTGTTTGGAGAAGAAACCATGGCACATCCACCTACGGTGTGTTAGCCGGGTGGTCCTGAATCCCAGGGGAAGGGGCCTGGCAGAGCATAAGGAATAGGAGTCCAGGGCTTTGAAGAGAACTCAGGGAGAGCAGACAGCTGAGACCTGGGTCTCAAAGTGTTTCAGGTTGATATTTTAGGGTAGGAGAAAGTGGCTTGGATTTGACCAGTGTTATCAGTAGTAATCATAATAAGTACCATCACTATTATTGGAGTATTTATGGAGTACGAAGAAGTTTACTGGGCCACATACTTTACATCCCTTCCCTCATTTCTTATTTTTAGAGGCAGGGTCACACTCTGTCACCCAGGCTGGAGGGCAGTGGCACCATCCTGCCTCACTGCAGCCTCCACCCCCTGAGCTCAAGCAATCCTCCCGCCTCAGTCTCCCAAGTAGCTGGGACTACAAGTGTGCACCACCAAGCTTGGCTAATTTTTTAATTTTAATTTTGTAGAGATGGGGTCTTGCTGTGTTGCCCAGGCTGGTCTCAAACCCCTGGTCTCAAGTGGTTCTCCCACTTTGGTCTCCCAAAGTGCTGAGATTACTGACATGACCTACTGTGCTCGGCCCCTTCCTTCATTTAAAATGAACAAGCCTATGAGACGGAGATAAAAAACAAAATGTTCAGGCCAGGCGTGGTGGCTCAGCCTGTAATCCCAGCACTTGGGAGGCTGAGACGAGAGAATTGTCTGAGCCCAGGGGTTCGAGACCAGCCTGGGCAACATGGTGAGATCTCGTCTCTACAGTAAATCAAAAAATTAGCTGGGTGTGGTAGCTCATACCTGTAATTCTGGCTACTTGGAAGACTGAGGCAGAAGGATGGCCTGAGCCCAGCGGTCGAGGCTGCAGTGGCCGTGAGCGTGCCACTGCACTCCAGCCTGGGTGACAGAGTGAGACTCCGACTCAAACACACACACACACACACACACACACACACACACACGACAGAGTGAGACTCCGACTCAAACACACACACACACACACACACACACACACAAACACACACACCAGAATGTTCAAGAACATATTTAAAATTGCTCAGCTTGCCGGGCTCGGTGGCTCAGCCTGTAATCCCGCGCCTTTGGGAGGCTGAGGTGAGTGGATTGCCTGAGCCCACAGGTTCGAGACCCGCCTGGGCAAGCGAGACCTCATCTCTACAATAAATTAAAAAAAAAAAAATTAGCCGGGCGTGGTAGCGCGCGCCTGTAGTTCCAGCTACTTGGAAGGCTGAGGCGGAAGGATCGCCGGAGCCCAGCAGGCCGAGGCTGCGGTGGCCGAGAGCATACCACTGCACTCCAGTCTGGGCGACAGAGTGAGACTCCAACTCAAAAATAAAAAATAAAAAATAAAAATAAAAAAAATTGCTCAGCTTGTAAATGACCAAGTTAGGATTTGAATCTGTTGTTCTTGGCACTCTCAGACCCTGCTCCATCATGTGCCTTTTTAAAAAATAGGCATTTGCATCCTTCTCTTGAGCTGATGCTCATCTTTTGGACGTAGAAGCTTCCTTGGCTTCAGATGTTCTGATGGGCTCCAGAGACATCAGACTTTGTCATCCAGAGTCAGCAATCTCAGCCCTTAAAGATGCTTGGAAGCACAAGTTTTTCCAACAGTCTAGTCATGAAGAGCAGGCCCATACCCTTTCCCTTGCCCTGGCCAAAGCCATCTCCATCCTATTATATTCCTGGGTGTGCATGTCATGGAGAAGAGTATTGTCTCCTATCACCGAGTCTAACTATCCCTAGGGCTGCTGGTTCAGGCTTCTGGACCCTGGGGAGCCATGTGGGGTAAGTCTGAGGACCACGTGGGCTGGGTTCCAAAGCCCTGGATGTGGTCTCCAGCCAGGCCCCCTGATTCTCGCAGTGGATATTTGCCTTGGGGGAAGAGGTGCGGATTTCTCTTACTCATCACTGCGTTCCACCCTTGGGGTCCTCATCTGACCCAGAATAAGTGCTTAGTCACTGTGTACGCTGAAGGGTGACAGGTGAGTCCTGAAGACATGCAACAGAGGCCAATGGGATCAGAGAATGTGGATTACAGGGTTCTCGGGGACTGTGCACAGACATGCAGGGAAGGAGGGGACCATTTGCAAACTGGTCCCCAGGCCCTGAGCTTCATTCTAGAGCTAATCCTTAATTCCTCAGTTTGGGAGCTTGAAGACAGGTCATCTGTGCTGATATAGTCCCCATGTGTTCATTGTCACACGTATGTATTGGGCACCTACTATATGCCAGGCAGTGAACGAAAATAGACATAGTCTCTATAATGGAATTTTTTTTTTTTTAATTGGAGTCTCACTCTGTCACCCAGGCTGGAGTGCAGTGGCATGCTCATGCCCACTGCAGCCGTAACCCGCTGGAGTCAGGTGATCCTTCTGCCTCAGCCTTCTAAGTAGCTGGAACTACAGGTGCATGCTAATTTTTAAAAAAATTTATTGTAGAAGCCGGGCGTGGTAGCGCGCGCCTGTAGTTCCAGCTACTTGGAAGGCTGAGGCAGAAAGATCGCCGGAGCCCAGCAGGTCGAGGCTGCGGTGGCCGGGAGCGGTCACTGCACTCCAGCCTGGGTGACAGAGTGAGACTCCAACTCAAAAAAAAAAAAAAAAAAGATGAGAACAACAGATACTAGGGCTCTTACAGGGCAGAGTAGGGAGCTCAAGGGTTGAAAAACTACCTATTGGCTACCATGTTCACCATTTGGGTGACGGGATCAGCAGGAGCCCAAACCTCACCATCACACCCACGTAACAAACTTGCTCATGGACCCCTTGAATTTGAAATAAATAAATAAATACTCCTTATGGAGAGTCACAATGCTATCAAAGGTCCTGAGAAGTCCTGCAATACATAAACACGTAACTTTTGCTTAACTCAGCATTTCCCAAACTTATGGGTATGGAACACCATGGGAGGGTGTTGTGTGTGTGTGTGTGTGTGTGTGTGTGTGTGTGTGTGTGTGTCCTATTACCTATATTTGAAACAAGTGGAATCCAAACGCTTCCATTTTTAGGGAAGTTATGAGATCAGTTGACAGGACAGTTCTGGAGACTCTGAAAATATGGGAAGCTTAAGCACGTTCCCGAGGGACTCTGAGTCTTGTGATTCACACAGTTCTCCACTCTGCCAGCTGAAAGAAAACCCTTCAACAGTGGGAGCCTCAGAAATGCCCTTATCTTACAGGGAGGGTCCCATCTGAGGACAATGAGGTCAGTGGACAGCTTATCCCTTTCACTTCTGGCTTTCAGATTCATTTTTGCTTTCCAGAATTTGTTTTAGTCACTTTTTTTTCTCTTTTAATTGTTATTTTGAAATTGTGGGGTACAATTCAGGGTTAGGTATACAAACGTTCACTGTGCAGGTACCCTTATTGATGAGGTGTGCCCCCCTCTTCCCCAGGTGGATATCGACTACTGTCAATCCCAGCTACCCATCCCCCATCCCTCTCCCTGTTTTTGTCACTTTTTAAACTCAGAAATTTTTTTTTTTTTTTTGAGTTGGAGTCTCATTCAGTCGCCCAGACTGGAGTGCAGTGGCCGTTCCCGGCCACCGCAGCCTCGACCTGCTGGGCTCCGGCGATCCTTCCGCCTCAGCCTTCCAAGTAGCTGGAAGTACAGGCGCGCGCTACCACGCCCGGCTAATTTTTTTTTGTTTTATCGTAGAGATGAGGTCTCACCAAGTTGCCCAGGTGGTTCTCGAACCCGCAGGCTCAGGCAATCCACTCATCTCAGCCTCCCAAAGCATGGGATTACAGGCTGAGCCACCGAGCCTGGCTTTAACTCAGAAATTAGAGTTTTCTCTCTCTCCATCCTCCATAAGGCCTTTGGGCTACATTTGCTTATATAGTTCCCTTCTTTCTACTGTTTTCCCCCCCACCGTGGGGAGGTGGGGAAAGTTGACGTGTCATTTGGGCACAGGATCTGCCACACTTCACATCCTTTGTTAGTGTTTGAGATTTTTTCCCCCCAGTTCCTAAAGAAACATTGACTCATCACAGCACGTGCGCGCGCACACACACACACACACACACACACACAAACACACACAGTCATTTGGAAAAAATTAATTTGAAATTTGTATCTTTTAAGACTTCTCAATTATTTTGGCCTCATCCTTGAACAGTCTAAAGAAAATAAAAACTCTCTAAGCAGGCACAGACATGATCAAGGCTACCACTGTGCTATGTGTTGGCATATATGCAAGTCTGAAACCAAGAAACAATATGAAAAGCAATTTTTGTGTTTACTGCTTCTTTACTTTGATAGGTTTTCTGGTTTGTAGTCTAAGCAGCAGGATAAAATGACCAGCTAGACAGCTGTTGCAGGCCCAGCTAGTTACACTAGTGCTTTCCTGAAGTGGGAGCTGCAAATCAATTTTCTTTCTCTTGGCCAGGCTTGGTTATTGGTAGCTACCACAGAGTACATGCAACCTGGGCTCGGTGGACAGTCTCCCTCCTGTTCTCCTAGGACAGTGGGAAATAAATGAAGATGAGATGGCAGCTGGATGGAGGTGGAAGCGATGGCTGTTGACTCTCTTATCCATCCTGTGTTTGTGTCTGCATGTTTTAAATACCTTGTCTACCCTAGCACAGTTCCTAAATGGGTCGTCTTAATTTACCAGGAAAATATTTGCTGAAAGCTATGGTTGATATATTAAGGGAGGGCCATGAAATTAAGTAGGAGAGGACACTAACGAGAACAAAACAAAACAAAACATGGTGGGGGAGGGATTAATTCAGAGTTTGGAGGGTGTAATGGCTAGGCCATGGTGCCCTGTTGTTTGGCCAAATACCAGTCCAGATGTTGCTATGAAGGTAGATTTTACATGTGATTAACATTTACAATAGCTCCACTTTAAGCAGATCACCTTCCATAATATGGGTGGGCAAACAGTTGAAGGCCTTCAGGGCAAAGGCTGAGGAAGAAGCAATTCTGTCTTAAGATGGCAGCATAGTAGAAATCTTGAATTTCCAGCCTGCTGGCCTACCTGTAGCTTTCAGACTTAAGACTATAATAGCCAATCTTGTCTGCCCTACAAATTTCAGACTTTCCATTCCCCAAAACTGCATGAGCCAATTCCTTAAAATAAATCTCTCTCTCTGTATAATCTGTATATAGTCTATTGGTTTTGTTTCTGTCTAGAACCTGCCTAGTACAGAGGGCTCCAAGGAGGATAACCCTAGAGAAAAAAGTGAAGCTGATAGACTAATTGTAAGTTTGACCATAATCTGAGAAAAGGTTTGCAGTTTTGGCAGAAGCTTGCAGGTAAGTCCGTGACAGATATTTATTTATTTGCTCGTTTGTTTATATATTGAGTCGAGTTGCAGGCAGAAGCTTGCAGATAAGTCAGAGTTTCACTCTTTCACTGGAGTGCAGTGGCACGATCATAGCTACCACAGCCTCCACCCGCTAGGCTCAGGCAATTTTCTGCCTCAGCCTTCCAAGTAGCTGGAACTACAGGCACACACCACCATGCCTGGCTAATTTTTTGATTCATTGTAGAGATGAGGTCTCCCCAGGCTGCCCAGGCTGGTCTTGAACCTCTGGCTCAGGCAATCCTTGGCCTCCCAAAGTGCTGGGATTACGGGTGTGAGCTACCCTGCTAGACCATTAACAGGTATTTTAAAAAATATTTATGCAAGAGAAAAGAAAATGAAGCAACTGTTAACCCCAAGGAAAACAAAAAGTGGTACAAGAAGACGGCTTGTCTCAATTGTAAACACTGAATATTGATTTAAGAAGGATTGTAGTGGTGAAAGAAGTTGTGGTATGAGTTAACTCATTGAGGAAACGTAAAAAGATCTAAAACTAAAAGTTTAAGAAAGAGCAATGCCAGTTAGAAACAGGGAGGTAAATAGCAGAAGAAACAACTAGAAGCACTGAGAACAGCTGCTTTTGCTGAGTGAATCCGGTGGGAGTGGGTGGGGCAGGAAACTGCTATTTATCATTATAAAGCATGTGGATCATTCAGTCTTTTTCAAGTCTGTACATGTATCACTTTGATAAAAATAAAAACTAAATCAAAAGGTTATGTGAGCCCAATCTGGAAAATTTGAAAAGTTTAGAGAAGAAAATAATAGAGCAAGCCACTGTGTGCATTTGAGAGGAATAGGATTATTAAACAAAAAATTTTTTTTTGAGTTGGGACTCACCCTGGCTGGAGTGCTGTGGCATGATCACAGCTCACTGCAACCTCAATCTCCTGGGAATCCTCCCACCTCATACTCCTGAGTAGCTGGGATTACATCACATGCCACCATGCCCAACTAATTGTTTTATTTATTTATTTTTTTTGGAGAGATGAGATCTTACTACATTGCCCAGGCTGATCTTGAACTCCGGGCTCAAGTGATCCACTCGCTTCAGCTTCCCAAAGTACTGGGATAACAGGTGTGAACCACTGCACCCCTAGGTTAACTTGTGAGAGCAAATCTTCTAATTTTAATTAAATCAGAATTTAGGATTTAAAATTTCACAACTGGCTGGGCTCGGTGGCTCAGCCTGTAATCCCGTGCTTTGGGAGGCCGAGGTGAGTGGATTGCCTGAGCCCGCGAGTTGGAGACCCACCTGGGCAACTTGGCGAGACCTCATCTCTACAATAAAAATCAAAAAATTAGCGGGACATGGTAGTACGCGCCTGTAATTCCGGCTACTCGGAAGGCTGAGGCGGAAGGATCGCCGGAGCCCAGCAGGTCGAGGCTGCGGTGGCCGGGAGCGGCCACTGCACTCCAGTCTGGGCGACAGAGTGAGA
>CAUYQG010230022.1:0-34535 GCA_963574415.1 Tarsius wallacei
GCGCGCGCTACCACGCCCGGCTGATCTTTTGATTTATTGTAAAGATGAGGTCTCGCTTGCCCAGGCGGGTCTCGAAC
Organism: Tarsius wallacei; assembly: GCA_963574415.1. NCBI lineage: Eukaryota > Metazoa > Chordata > Mammalia > Primates > Tarsiidae > Tarsius > Tarsius wallacei. The sequence continues at coordinate 78 of CAUYQG010230022.1, forward strand.
CCGCGGGCTCAGGCAATCCACTCACCTCAGCCTCCCAAAGGCGTGGGATTACAGGCTGAGCCACCGAGCGCGGCTTAGTCTTACCTCTTAAATAAGTATATTTTACTTACTCTTTTAACATGTCTTAATTTCTTTTTCATTCATTTCTTATATGCCATTGAAAGACAAATCAAATTCCAGCCAAAAAGTTAAAAATAAACAAACCACAGAAACATTTGAGTGACTTTCATTATAAAATTAATGTAAATTCTGAGGAAAACAAAAATGGCAAGAAGTCAACAGGCACTTAAATTCGGCAAAAAGCTTGACTTGATTACCTTGCAGAATAAAAGAGAATGACAAAGAACTCTAAAATAATTATTTTTGCCAGAAGTAGGGTATTAGATTTTAAATTCTGGACATAAGAGAGTTCAGGTGAGCACATTCTAGAGAGGGTGAGTACAGACCTAATTTGGATACCTCTGGAACTTTCTGAAGACTAGACAGCAAATAGAATCTGAGATTTGCACATCTAAAAAACAAATATACCCCCCTCTTGGCTTGAAATAATGAATAGTTGCCAGTTACGTGTTCATTTGGACACAGGATCAAATGGTATCAATCAAGAATATGCTGGGGAAATTCTCCAAGATTTTTCTTTTAATTCCTTGAGAAAGAAAATAATTTCTTTATGATCAGTGGTCAGTTAGAAGCCAGCTACTATTTGTCATATCCTTTTGAGCAACAAATATTAATATTAACATTAATATTAATACCTGTATGATTTTGGATAAAATTAATTCTGCTAATTTATGGTCAGAAGAAAATGTGTCACTTAGCATAATCAAGAGAGAAGCATGACCATTTATCATAACAGAAGTAAAATATTAGCACTATCCTTTCAATATCAAAGCAGGCCACTAGATAGCTACAATAAAAATGAGTTTTACCTTCCATAATATGAATGCAACACTGAGAGGGAACTATCCAACCAGGAATTGCATTCCCAGAGTTCCCTGTCAAGACTATTTTCACCAATGGAAGGCGAACAGAAAAAATGCATGTCACTTTCCAATTTTTAAAGAGCTTGCATGCTTTTACCACTCCTTTCTTCATTTGATGTTGAGTGCAGTGAATTCCAAGACCTTAGGAAGCAGTGACGTTACAAGCTGAAAGGAATCTAGCTTCATGACTCTTCATGCAGAGTAAAGACTCCTGAGGAAACTGCACTGAAATGTTTCCTGAACAACACATAAATTCTATTGCATTAAGCTATCCAATATATAAGGTTTACTTGTTATAGCTGCAAACATCTTTCTAAAAACACAGTCACAAAAGATTTCTAATAGCAAATTGTCAGTAAAACAAATTTTTAAAAGATATTATCCTTTCCTCCAGTAAATATGAACATTGTTAGAGTTTGAGTATTTATCTAGAAAGTAGAATAAGTGAGGAGTTTTTTAGGTTCGCCTGGCTTGTTCATAAACTGGCACCCACAAACCTCAGACATAACTTTCTAGAGTTATGATGGAAAAATTATAAGAGAAGGTCACAACCTGCAAACTATGAAATCTCATAATACTGTAAGACTAACTTAGAGCTGTATGTGCAGACTTTACATATAAAGCAAACATTTGATGAAAATAAAAACTTTCATGTAAAATTTAAATAATTTTAAACATTTTGCTATTGTTTTCCTATTAAATTTATTTTTAAAATATATGATAAATAAGACTTTCAAAAATAAACTTCCATAATAACATTTCTACTGGTATACAATTATGATTGTTTAATTTACAGAATAGCATTCTAAGACATCTTCCTGAAAAAATGAAATTATTTTGATTATTATTATTATTATTTTTTGAGTCAGAGTCTCACTCTGTCACCCAGGTTGGAGTACAGTGGCTTGCTCACAGCCACCCCAGCATCAATCTCCTGGACTCAGGTGATTCTTCCTCAGCCTTCCTAGTAGCCAGAACTACAGGCACGTGCTACCATGCCCAGTTAATTTTTTGATATGTTGTAGAGACAAGGTCTTAGCAAGTTGCCCAGGCTGGTCTCGAACCTTTGGGCTCAGGCAATCCTCTTGCCTCGGCCTCCCAAATGCTGAGATTACAGACTTGAGCCACCATGCCCAGCTACTTTGATTTTAAATCTAAACATTTTTGATTTTTAATTTAATTAAAAAATTTGAAAAAGTCACTCAAAATACGATATCTCATTTTATTCAGAATTATTATAATCGAGCTCATTAATTCACATATGCAAACATACTGTAAGTAAAATCACATTTCCCAAAACATAACTACCAACAATAAAACGTGGTTATAAAAAAAGCGCTTTTTAATGAAATCATGTGAACAAGCATCGCTAATTTTTTTTTAAAGAATCATATAACTTGATATAAAGTTTTACATAGTATACATTCTTTTGTCTTTGGAATGGAGATATATCATAACAGTCTTATTACCATTTCTAAAATACCATCAGTATGATACTATTTGCCAGATGCTTAAATTTGCCAGACAGTTAAGACCAAATGCTTAGTTCAAAACATCAGGACTAATCCTTGTAATCTCTCTGCAGTTGACAATTAAATGGACTTAGAACTACGGAGGAAAAATAAAAGCTGTGAGAATGAATTAATATCATGCAGTTACCAGCCAGTAGAAATTTTATTTTTTATCAGAAATTATTTTATAAATTAATACGAATAGAGAAGAAAAGGTAATTTCTGGATTAAAAAAAAAAAATATATATATATATATATATAGGGGAGGGAAAATACCCAGGAGAATAGTAACAACATAAAACCAATAAATTAAAACTCTCCAAATTTTCAACAAAGCCATGTTTACCTTAGCTCCTCTACTAAGGATTTACTATATAAGTGGTATAAAGGTTATGTGTTCTTAAAAATATATAAAGTGTTAACAAATATCATTTCCACCTATCATCTTGCATAAGGCCTAAGTCAAAATAAAAGAATTATTTGATACATAACCAAAATCAAATTTTAAACAATTGAAAGTTTCATTCAAAGATCAGAAAAGAAGAATGTCTGTACTGATTCTGATGCCTTTTTTTTTTCCCCCATCACATCACTGTAGGGAAAGCATGGTCAAAGTTTTAGGTTGCCTTCCAGTAGAACTTTCTAGAAATCCCATTTTCTCTTGTCTGATTACAGAGAAACACTGAGATTTGGGGTTGCATTACTTGATAACTTTCACGAATATTTTCACCTTATGTATCATAGTTATGGCTAAAGGCTTTAGAGTTATTAAAATTTTAGTCCACAAGCAAGTAACACCACTCACATTGACTGCTGTGGCAATTTGTCCCCTCAGAGTTGGGTGATGAAATAATCCTCCCAAAAACTTTTTTTATGTGTCTCTGTTCATCTCTCACCCTCAGACTATGTGTATTTAAGCCCATCTGTGGCTTCCTTTTGTCACTGACTTCATGAACCTACTGATATTAGGTATATTTTCATGTGTACTTAGGTGCATTTTTTGTTTTGTTTTGAGAAAACAGGATTTATTGAGAGGACAGAAAAGCTCCCATAGTGGGAGAGGACCTGAAGGGGTTGCCTTTGGTGCATTTTTTTAAATGAGAAATTTGACAATAATAGAGCGAGTGTGACTGCTAAGTTAAAAAAAAACAAAACACACACACAATATGCAATTTGACCAGAAAGAAACCACTTCCCATTACTTAGATTTGGACTGCTAGTTACTCATTGTCATGTTTTATCTTGTGTTTTTGCTGCTTTTAAATGCTAATAATTGTACTGAGACCATGACATTGATTGTATTATTATCACTTTAATATTCTTTTATATTTTTGGTGAAATGATGCTGAATTCGAAAAGTTGTAAAATCAGCATACTTAAAATTTCTATCTAGGTCACCTCTTTTATTTTCTCTTAAGAATATGGACTCGAGAAAGAAAAATCTCTATTTTCCAGAAGTTTATTTTAATCATAAAATAGCTTTACAGGATTGTTGGATTAAGCTGATAAACCATTTAATATCGATCGTCTTTTTTTTTTTCCTACTTGGGTAAATGTTCATAAAGATTATTTTATACACAAAGATTCAGTGAACATCGGCTTTTTGTGAGATACAAAAATGACATGCATTTTTCTCTTCACATTCCACTGGTAAAAAATAGTTACATAGTTTGCTTTTCTTTCTTTCTTTCTTTCTTTTTTTTAAAGACAGGAGTCTCACTTGGTTGCCCAGTCTCATTTGGTTGATCTTGGCCTCAAGACATTCTTCTGCCTTCTGTCTCAGCCTCCCAAAGTGCTGGAATTACACATGTGAGCCACCACGTTCATTCCCACCTCCCACCTTCCAAAACATCAGTCACATAATCTTGACAGATTTAAAGGAAAGCCTGGGTATGCAGTTCCTGGTTGGATAGTTCCTTCCCAGTGATACATTGATATTATGAGAAAAAGAAAGAAAAGAAAAAGAAAAAAAACCGAACAAACTCATTTTTGTTATCTATCTAGTGACCCAAATTGGTATTGAAAAAATACAACATTTTACTTATTTTATGATAAATGCCCATGCTTCTCTCTTGACTATGCTAAATGACAAATTTTCTACTGACCACAAAGCAGCAGAACAAATTTTATCCATAATTATTACAGGTATTTCACACATTTCTAAATGATCTGATTTTTAGGTGATAACTTTTTGGGCAATCAATATTAGCTGGCTTCTAATTGGCCATAGATCATCTATAAAGGTTATTGTCACCTATGTTTTCCAATAGGAGCAACTGTGTGCTGAACCTCGCTTATGCCTGTTTATTCAAACTGATTCTGTGCATATCTTCCCAGCTCCATGTTAAGTGATATCACATACATACTTTGAAATTGGTCATAGTGGGAATATTTACTCACTCACTGCAAATTGACAACTGCTACAGATTTTTTTTGGGGGGGGGCTGGAGAAATGGCTGTTACATATTTACCTGCATGGCGTTAATATTAAATGAAAATCTTGCAAGAGCCTGTATGATAAAGGTACAGTCATCTGAATTTTACAAATGAGACATCTAAGATTCCAAAATTGCAATTGTCTTGACCGTAGTCACATGACTGTCATATGTATAATTGGATCTAAATGCCGATCTTCAGACTTTAACTCACTTTTACCTCCTTTGATGGTTACTCTGTGTCATTAAGATATTGCTTTCCAATATATCATTTATTCCTCTGATAAGTCTATGTATATGTGTGTATGTATAGGTATAAATATGTTCTGTTTTATTAATTATTATATTTAACATTATAAGTAAATTATAGCAATATTTTTGAAGAAACCCTATGAGTGACATGGACAGAAACCCAGGTTCATCTAAATTTTCATAAGATTTTTCTGCAGAATTAAATTATCCATTTTCATTTAATGCATAATTGTGCTTTGTGAGCTGAACTACTTCTGCAAAGTGAACACTGGTAAATTAAGGTGAATGTTATCAGCATTTTAGCCACTGACTTGAAGATGTTATTTCTCAGCATGAGAGTATCTTTGTAAGGCAGACTGTTACCAATACATGTTAAGTCTCTATCTTTAATATTCAGGTAAAATAGGGAAGAAACGCATGTACATTTGGGGTGAGGGGTTACATTCTTTATCAACTTTTCCAGAAATGTCACGGCTGCCTATAAAGTTGCATTTCTAGGTGCTAATAAAACCCCATCAGGAATAATTCATTGATTCTGACACTAATGCTGTGCCCAGAAATTTCTCCCTCTTTATTTATTTAAATAACCAGTCTCTGATACAGTCAACCCTTGTCACTATAATAGATATTGCTAGTACATCAATTCATCAAAACCCTGCATATTATTTTTTCTTTTTTTTCTTTTTTTTGAGCTGGAGTCTCACTCTGTCACCTAGGCTGGAGGGCAGTGGCATGCTCCCAGCCACCGCAGCCTCGACCTGCTGAGCTCAGGCGATCCTTCCTCCTCATCCTTCCAAGTAGCTGGAACTACAGGCATGTGCCTCCATGCCCGTCTAATATTATTTTTTTCAGAACATGGTATCCTAAATATAATTATTAATTATAAAGTGCAATTGTTAATACCTGAGACTAATTTTAATTAAAAATTCTTAAAAAATTAGTAAGTAATTCTCTTTTACATACTTTAATTCTATTTACCTTTGTCTAATTACTCCAGGTAGCTAAATACATAAGATTTAACTCTGTGGCAGTGCTAAAAAAAAAAAAAAAAAAAAAAAAGATAAATCTTTGTGGTCAAGTAGCTATTTATATAATAGTGTGAGTATGTTTTTGTAAATGCCTGTATTTAAGCACAGGAAAACAGCTTTAAAGATGTGGTAACTGGCAGATTACAGAGAATGAATAAAATATACATTTATTGTTTGACAAAGCATATTTTTAATCATTTTTTGCTGATTCTTTGATATGAGATTCAGATTTTAAAATGGATGGTATTTCATGGGTTTTTAAAAATGTGATATTTGTATGCATTTATTGTCATAAAAACTTGATTTACTATTGTACTCAATATCATTTATCTTTTTTTTAATCTTGGAGAGCTCACTTCTGTGACTATGAAAGAAGAATGTATCTTTATTCTCCTCTGCCTTTCCATTTGGCCTGCCTTATGTCTGTATGAAAGGAATAATCAACTAGTATCCCCAGTATCTACAAGGCCTGGAGCCATGCTATATAAACCTGGAGCCAGTTACTTAAATTTTTGTGCCATTTTTTTTCCACCATTTTTTTTTAAGGTGTAAGGTACAATTCAGGGTTAGGTATACAAATATTCATTATGCAGGTACCCTTGTTGATGAGGTGTGCTCTCCACTCCCCTAGCAGTTTCCCAATATTATTTATCTCAATGGCTAAAGTTTGTGCACAAAAAAATAGGATTAGAGGAAATGAAGAATATGCAGAAGTCTCAAATTATTTTTCTATGTAGATTTCAAATGAATGTGTGAAGTTTTCTCATTTCAAATTAATTTCTTTAAAACAAGCATTTTTCTTTCTTTATGTACGCATATGCACACACGTATGCTTATATGTATATAGAGTAGTTTCACATATATGAACATATATAGTATGTATATATAAGCATATATGCTATAGATGTGCATTTTTCCCCCAAAGGGCAAACATTCAGGGGAATTAACCCAGTGGGTCACTGACAAGTTAGTATGAGTTAGCTTGCTCCACCTTCACCCCCAATAAATCATTTCTAGCTTTCCCCTCTGATAGGTGAAGTGACACATATTATTACAAAAAGACTAAAGCCAACAGAAGAAAGCATTGGACTAACCACAGGCTTTATATCCTTTAAAATGTATCAATGGTATGTTCTAGCTATATCTGTCTGACATACAGGTAATTTACCATTTCTGTTTAGAGGGTAATCAGAAACTGATAGGCTTTGCCAACCTGGTAGTGAATGTTGATAATCATCTAGAAAGTGTTTTTCTGCTTACAAGGATAATACTTAGATTCAGAGTATGCAAGAGACCAAATTCCAGACGAAATGCAAAAGAAAAGTGTATGCTCTTCTTCCCTTAAAGATATTCCTTTACCCCTTACTCACACTCTTTTCCCATAATTTAGTTCAGTGGCCAAAACTAGCTGGTGATGAAGATTGTGGAATATCTTTGTTATGGGTGACAATGTCCACAGACACCTGTTGGAGAACCTACTATTATGGGAAAGAAGAGAATAAAAGTATATTGGTGGGGGAAGATACCAGTCTTTCAAAAATTGGTGCTTTGACCACACAAATACTGGTAGGACCTTTTTTCTCATACATAAACAAATGTCCTTCTTCCCTAAGCACAAAGGCCAAGATTCTAGTCAATTCAGGTTTTCAGCTCAAAACCCTGCCACTTGGGATGTGGTCACATCTGGATGTGATGCTTCTTGGCTCAAGATTCCTTTTTCTGATTCAGCCAACATAGAATATGAAAGAGGATATTAGAGGAGACTAAGGACAAACACAATAAAATTCACTTTGAAAACTGGGAGGATGGACACAAAGGTAGTTACTGATTAGAGTAATCAGTTCCAAGGTTAAAGTGAAGCCAAATATCTTCTGGCAGTATATATTTGTTTTAGTTTATAAAACATTATTGTCACTTACTAACCTCTTGGATCTGCCTATCCTCTTTCTCTTAATTTGATGGAATATAACGTATTATTGAAATTAGTAGTTTAAATCTTGAGGGTTCTAATTAATCAACAATTCCCCTGCTTAATGCTTCTCAATTATTCTCAAACTAAAATAAGAGAAGCGTAGGAGGCAAGAAAATCAGCTTTACACCTAGTAAGCCTGGACAGGAAGAAAAAAAGAATATTAGAACCAATGGCCAAATGGGTTTTTATACTTTTCTCCTTTAAATCTAATCCTTATGATTTATTCATAGACTGTTGGATGGTTAGAGAACATGTGCACCCAGCCCAGGTAATTGGATTTTGTCCATCCAAGTTTAAGGGCAGAAAAGAATTGTCCTTATTGGCCAGATAGCTCCAGGGCATTAGGTTATGGGAATGGTGGAGAGAAAGAGAGAGGGAGTGTATGCAGATGAGTTACAGACACACAAGGGAAACCTGTCCCACACTTTGGAATCAAAGAAGGCAGTGAGAAAGATCAAAGACAGCAGCCCAACCAAAAGCCACGTCAGGATATTAGAGGAGACTAAGGAAATTATCTCCCTTTCTCCATCTGTGCTTATTTTATTACAGAGGATTTTTTCACATAATGTTGATAGCTATAAGTATTATTGCTAATATTTATTATGTGCTTACATTAATTCCTAAAAATTGTCCAGAATGTAATTTACCACTCTGTTTGATAACTTCCTTGTTTCTTTGATAGACATTAGAGATATCGCCATATTAACGTTGGTTGTATACATGACAAAAAAGATTCAATGTCCTCTTTTTTTTTTGGAGACAGGCTTTTGTTCCATCACCTAGGCTGGAAAGCAATGGCACAATCATGGCTCATGGCAGCCTCAAACTCCTGGCTCAAGCAATTTTCCCACATTAGCTTCCAGAGTAGTTAGGACTACAGGCACATGCCGCCATACCTGGATAATTTTTAAATATTTTTTAGAGACAGTGTCTTACTATGTTCCCAGTCTGGTCTCAGACGCATGGCCTCAAGCACTTCTCCACCTTAGCTTCCCAAAGTGCTGGAATTACAGGCAATCAATGTGTTTCTTATTTAATTTTTAAATTCACATGATCTTTTCTCTTTAAATTCTCTCTCCCTTTCACACACTCTCGCTCTCACCCTCACTCTCACTGTCTTTCATTGCTTTTGTTCCATAATCCTATAGTCTATTGCTTATATAGTTGAGACTCTGCTATAAAACAGATTTCAAACAAGTCTCACGCCTCAAAACTCACACTGCATCTAGGAACCCCAAGCAGTGCTAATACCAGTGGGTAAATATTAGTCAGACCAGGGTAAAATGCTCCTTTGGAATGCCAGAAAATGCTTTAGCTACTATTAAGAAGCTGTAGAAATAAAAATAAATTAAAAACTCATTATAATTTATTTTTATACAGCACTTCATAGTTTTGTTGAGCATTTTTATGATTTTTCCCCTGTATTTATCATAGTACCTCTTAGGCAGCTTTAATAATCATTTACCATTATTTCACAGATCAGAAGACTAAGAATAGGAAGGATGCCTGGCTTTGTCGAGTGAGGAAACCAATCCAGGCTTCTAAATCTGGCCCTCTGATTCCTCATTCCTTGCTCTTTCCACTACAGCATGCTGAAGTCACTAGTGAAAAAGCACTCCATATGTCACACAACATGCTGTAAGATTGTCCAACTATTTTGAAGAAAATCTCCCAGAGAAATCAATGACCAAGAGAGAATTGCAGAAAGCAGATGGTGCCATCAGCACACTTCTGGTGTGGCATCTGCGGTTACTTCTGCGCCTCTAGGTTGGATTGTACTTACATCAAAAGCGCCAATATGTGTAAAAGAAAGAAAATAATAATAAAATAAGAACAAAACCCGGAGCACAGACACATTTACTAATTATGGAACTGCTGAAGGATGTTAACCATCCGTGTGTGTGTGTGTGCACGCGTGCGTGCACACATGCCTGGGCATCATGGGGCTTACCTAATGCTCAGTGAGTGCTGTAAAGCTTGGAGGCCCAGAGGCTAAAGGGGCCCCAAGAGGCTTACCTAGAAATCACAGTAAGGGAGTTGCAGTGGAAACCCCCTACCTAATTACAGATGGTGCTCAAGGCAAAATCCCATTAAGACAAGTTTTATGGGTTTGTTGCGGATTGGCTGTTAGAAATCACACCATTAGTACACAGAGCCCGAAGTCGAAACAGTACTGATCTCCAGTCTGTCTGCAAAGAGATAATAAATGAACAAAACAAAAACACCACAGGTAGTTCTTCAACTCAAACTGGATTTCACTCTAAGAAAATGTGCTATAAGTCAAACTAACACACACACACATACACACACACACACACACACAAGTCTCTAATTGCAATTAATGTGCTTTTAGAATTTTGTTACAAATCACATTCACCTGTTTTGTTTTTCTTATTTCATTCTAAAAACATAATACCAAGGTAGCATAAGTGAGGTCACTTTAATTTTCCTTTTGAAATAACGTTATTTGGTGGTCAGATCACTGATGTCCAGGCGTGGGATCTGGTGGAGGGAATGCTAGGCGAACTCTTTATTATTATGTAGGATGGACCTTGTTTTTATCCCCTGCAGTCTGCAGCACTGGGGAATTACTTTGGGACACATGTGTAGCCTAAGGACTTAACTTGTTTAACTTACAGAAACGTGCCTCTCTCTCAGTTCTTCCTGAGCCTATACTAGGATCTTTAGACTTTTTTTTTTATCCTGACGACAAAGGAAGTCTTGGAGGAAAAGCCCAAGTAGAAAAAGCTAAGAGCAATAGTGGAGCAGGTCTCAAGTATTCAGTTCATTCTCCCTCCTGAACCCAACTCCTGTGGGCTGCAAATATTTTCTGTAAATGTTCATATAGCATCATGGGCTATAAGATCTCTGATGAAATTACTCAAGTTTGCTATTATTGAGGGAAAGCAACCATTGATACAATGGATGTCAATGGACATGAACTCATTGGCAGAGAAGAGACTGGATGTGGGTCCTAGTTTTGTGCAATATCTAGGTGTTTAATATCACCCCACAAAGAAACAAAGACAACTAAACCTCTTCCTCCTTTCTAAGGCTGTCTTTGACCCTTAGCCCTGGGACCCAGTTTGTTTTTATTTCCTGGAAGCATCCTCAAGCTCCTGCCAAGAGGCTGAGCTTGTAGGTTTGAGTTTGAGATTAAAATACGTAGTCAACAGTCTCATAGGGAGATCTATGCCAGTAACAGTAAGCTCAACACAGTACACTAAACCTGTATTTTACTCATCTTCTCACCTTTGTAATGGAAATGCTCACAAAAATTACATTGAATTTACTGTAAGAGCATACTACATTACATAAAACATTATAGTATTTATGCAAAATTAAATGTGCTAGCATGAAAACAATCACAGGAAATATATTTAATATGATCTTACACTAAAAATGACTATACCACATTCTTACTTTTGGGTAGTCTGTGCCTAGTTTTTTCATGGTATAAATCAGTAAACAGAATAATGGAAATCCTCACAAATTATGTAGCAACGTTGACAAGCATTTTTTATTTCTTGGACTGAAAAAAGGTCATTTGGTTAGCTTGAAAAACTGAGGAGAAGTTAGCATTCAGGGCTATCATTTTCTTTCCTTGTTCATCTAAAGAGAAGATGGTAAGTTGACTTTTTTGAATGCCCATCTGCCTAGTACAAGCAGCTTTATCCTGTGCCCTGAAATTATTTAAGGCACGACTGCCATTAAAATGCATGAACTCATATTTGCCCTCAATGTTCCAGCCTTTGATCTTTCACCACTGATTGTTCTAAATCATCAAAAATCCTCAAAGCTCCATCGTGAACAGTGGTCAGGCCCATAGGCACACTGCAGAATTTGATCTTGAAACCAAAAAATTGAAAGTCTTTACATCTCAGCCTCTAGTCCTGCACTTGTTTAAACATATTCATAACACTTCGGAATGGCTTTTGCTGTTATTCAGTAAATTATACATGATACCACTTTTAATGTTTTAAATGAGAGAACTGACAGTCAAAATAGAGAATTCCAATTAACACTGAATTTTTATTTTATCAATATTTTAAAGACTTTTAAACATCAGATATGAGATGTGATTCTCAAGTGTGACTTTTGTTGCAAACCCAAATTTCTGCATCCACATGGCTGCTGTCCTTCCATGAAATTCAACAAACATTTATTATGTGACTATTATATGTCTGGTGTAAAGCCATATAAAAATTGGAAAGACAAATTCCCTGCCTTACAGGAGCATGAAATTAAGAAAGGCAATGGGGACGTGTATTTTACAAAATTAGTCAGCTTATGTGAATCATTTCAGTGTGATTTATCTCTAAGAATGAGACTTTTGAAGTAATAAGTCACATGAAAAAATAAAATAAATCTTATAGCTTCCTAGTGAGGGAGGAGTTTAACTCTTAACCTGATGTCATTTTTACCTCCTTTCACCCACTTAGCTTACTGTCTCCTGTCTCAGCTGCTAAGAGTCCTCCACAGAGATATCCATGCTTTAAAATGGAAAGAGTCTTTAAAATGATGCACAGCACAATTCACAATTGCAGATATATGGAATCAACCTAAATGACCATCCAACTGATCAGTGGATAATGAAAATGTGATATATATATTTCTTTATATATAATATATATAATATATATATTTCTTTATATATATATTCCATTATATAAATACATATATATGTATATATATTTCATTATATGATATGGTATGGTTACTTAGTTTGTTGATATGATAATGAGTAAGCTGGGGCACAGGCAACCACTGTGAAGAGATGTGGGGCTTTGGAGAGATTGTCATCCCTCGGCCTCTGATGGGTAAGGGATGTGGGTTTTTCCAGAACACCCATTTTGCCTTTGGTAGGCTGACTTGCTAGACATGAGAGCTGAAAGGTGATCTTTCCAGCCTGTAGGGCAGTTCAGCCTGGAGATAAAATGTCTGGACACTTCCTTACTACAGACTGCCCATAAGAAACTTACATACTTAACCCATACTAGCTACCCTACCTCACACACACATAGCATGAGTATTACAAATGGCAAATAACCATAATGCAAATGTTATATGTAAAATTATAATAAATGGCTGCCTATTTGCAATTTGAATGAAAAACTAAATTAAGCGAATACAAAAGATTATGTCCCCATATATCATCTTGAAACATTTTTATATGCCTTTGTTTTGATCTTAATAAAACTAGGAGGAAATTGTATGTTTACATGAGTTTTTTTGATTATGTATTAGACTTTTAGGATATGGAATAGTATGTAGATGTAGGTGATCTTTGTTTTGTACTGCCATAACAGAATGCCACAGACGGGGTAATTTATAATAAATGAAAATCCATTAGCTCACAGTGCTGGTGGCTGGGAAGTCCAAGACTGAGTGGCTGGCATCTGGTGAGGGCCTTCTTGTAATGTAATCTCGTGGCAGACGGACAAAGAGAGGGCAAGAGAAAGAAAGAAGGGGCTGAACTTGTTCTTTTATAAGAAACCCACTGCCATCATAACAAACCCACTCAGTCGGTAGCAGCATTAACTCACTCACTTTTGCCATGCAACATGTCATAACCATGGGTGAGATCGTGATGTTTTTGCCATACAATGTGCCATAATCATGGGTGGGACAGTGATGTCTTATTTATTTATTTATTTATTTATTTATTTATTTATTTATTTTTTGAGTTGGAGTCTCACTCTGTCACCCAGACTGGAGTGCAGTGGCCGATCCCGGCCACCGCAACCTTGACCTGCTGTGCTCCTGCGATCCTTCCGCCTCAGCCTTCCAAGTAGCTGGAACTACAGGCGCACGCTACCACACCCGGCTAATTTTTGATTTGTTGTAGAGATGAGGTCTCGCCAAGTTGCCCAGGCGGGTCTGGAACCCGCGGGCTCAGGCAATCCACTCACCTCAGCCTTCCAAAGCACGGGATTACAGTCTGAGCCACCCAGCCCGGCTGACAGTGATGTTTTATTGTTTAGATGCAAATAATAACTCTCTCCTACTCAAGAATGGGTAATAAGACAAAAGCATGAGTCATTGGAAGCCATCTTAGAATTCTGATTAAGCCAGAATAGTTCCAGCTTGTGAGTTATTCTGAAGAGGTGGATGGTGGACTATATGAAATTGGCAGAGCCCTCATGGCCTAATCACTTCTTATTGGGTCCCACCTTCCAACATTGTTATGTTAGAGATTAAGATTCCAACACATGCTTTCTGGGAACTCATTTAAACTATACCATTCCACCTCAGGGTCCCCAAATTTATGGTCTTCTCACAAAAGAATACTTTCTTTTTATCCCATTAGTCCTAAAGTTTTAACTCTTTTCAACACCAACTCAAAAGTTTAAAGTTCAGAGACTCATCTAAAACAGATGTGAATGTGAGGATTCATCCTGAGGCAATTTCCCTTCCAGCTATAAGCCTGTGAAATCAAAACAAGTTACCTACTTCTAAAACATGATAATGGGACATGAGAAGGGTAATTTCTTTTTTCTTGATGAAAGCACCATTATCATAATAGTTATAACAATCCATAAAAACGTCACCTATAACTAAATTCTATTTTACTTCATCAATTGAATCTTTAGTAACAGATGATGATGGGTTGTCATTAGAAGCAGGGAACCAGACAATGCATTTGTTATGTATAAAATGTATTGGAGCTAATATAGAGTGATTTGGAACTATTGTTTATTGCCAATGATGTATCTTTGTTTTAAAAGTTTTTTCCTATAAAACTATTTATTAAGTCTTATTTTCTCTATATTTAAAAAAGTAAATGTTTTTAATATCATGGTTAATTTTTATAAAAGTGCTCTTAGATGCATTACACATTTTACTTATTCTTCTAAATACTTACCGAATGGGAGACCTTGTAACCTCCCAAAAGAAAGCAGTTTGTTTCCTCAATTAATAAAATGTGGAACTTAGAACAAATTTATTTAGAGTGACAGTTCCTATATGAAGTGTCAGACTGACTATGTGTTATTTGAAAGAATAGAATTTAAAAAGAAAAATCCTTGTGACAATGTGGTTTTATCTTTAAAGGCGTCATAAGCTATTATTACTTTAGAGAAAGGAGTGTGAGAGCAAATATGACAGCTATACTGAATACTATTGGGAAATGGGTTTACTCTTTATAGGATGCTTACATTATAAATATTTGTATAAGGCTTTCTTCCCAGATAATTGTGAATGCAGCTAGTTTTAATATAACATGACATATGTATTTCTAAAAAAAATCACTTGGCTGTGCAAACTTGCACAGTAAAAAACCACAAAGCCTATGGAAAATTGGGTTGGGTCACAACACTCAATAATTTTGTTAGTGAGACTTTTAAGAAAAGATAAGAACTTAATAAAAACAGCAGCACACTTTTACACATAGTGAATGATTAAGAAATGCCCGACAACTACCAAAAAATGGCAATTTACCTTGAAAATGACCTGGAGTTTATTTGTGGGTATAGACATCAGCAATTCTATTAGTTTTCAGTTGCTGCCTAATAAATAACCACAAACTTGATGGATTAAGACTACACTTATTTGTATCTTGAAGTTCTATATGTCATAAGGCCAGGCAGAGCCTAACCGGATCTCTTCTCAGTGTCAATCAAGATGTCAGCTAAGGCTGTGATTTCTGCTAAAGTTCCAGTCCTCTTCCAGACTCATTCAGGTTATTGACAAAATGAACTTTGGTTTCGCAGGATTGAAGCCCTCAGCTCCTAGAAGCGAAGGCTCTCCATGGGCAGTTCACGACACAGCAGTTGCTTCTTGACAGACAGGAGGAAGGCATCTTTAACTTCTTTCTTCTCTGAATGTTAGACCATCTTTTATAGGGGTCACCTGATCCAGGAAAGCTCACTCAGAACAGTCTACCTTTTAACTTAAAACCAACTAGTTAGGGAACTTAATTACCTCTTTAAATTTTCTTCACTTTTGCCATACAATGTGTCATAGCCGTGGATGAGGTAGCGGTATTTTATTGTTTAGATGCAAAGAATAAGTCTCTCCTACTCAAGAGCAGGGGAGCATGAGTCATTGGAAGCCATCTTAGGATTCTGTTTAGTTCCAGTTTGTGAGTTATTGTGGAGAGGTAGATGGTGCACTATATGAAATTGGTTTGAAAGTTTTAACACAAGATACAAACAAATGGGGCTCATAATATATACAGTGAACTGAGGCAGGTGGTAGATATTTGAAGTGTGCATGGGTGTATTTTATGTATTTCAATGTAGTGAGTTCAGCAGGGTGCAATTTCCTTCAGTCAGCTAGTGTGAAATCATGCATAAGCAAATGCAAAATTTGTATTATGCTCAAATTGTTCCATAATATATCAGTAGTTTGGGACTAATGTGCATTTTTA
Source organism: Tarsius wallacei (assembly GCA_963574415.1). Classification (NCBI taxonomy): domain Eukaryota; kingdom Metazoa; phylum Chordata; class Mammalia; order Primates; family Tarsiidae; genus Tarsius; species Tarsius wallacei. The sequence goes on from CAUYQG010230022.1 coordinate 16,630, forward strand.
AAAGAAGCATTCTAGCAGAGGGAACTATACGTATTTATCTTTTTACCACCTTCAGTACTTAGAATGTTGGCATACAGTGGAAATTTAGTAATGTCTTTTAAATTGAATAGAATTTAAATAAACTTTGGAATTTGGAATAAGTACATGAATGGGCTTTAGTTAAATCTATCAAGTCCTTGCTAATAGTGTTCCTGGCTGTACTGAGAGAAAAGCAAAGAGAAATGGGTTTAATATATGGTTTATTTACATAATCACATAGAACTCATAAAGAACAAAAAGAGGAGAGTTGAGAAAAATGTACTGTAAAGACAGCATGGTGCAGTTTAGATACCTGGGTTCTAATTTAAAGGTTAGCATTGTGATCTCTATCGTATGTTTTGCTTTAGTTTTATTTGTATTTAAATTTTGTCTATTTATTTTAAAGATGTGGGGTAGAAACCAGGATTAGGTATCCAGATGGTCATTGTACAGGTAACATTTGGCCTGAAATTCTTTTTTATTTTAAAGATGTGGAGCACACTTCAGGATTAGGTACATAAATGGTCATTATAGAGGTGAAGTTTGGGCCTTCATTTGGTCCCACTTCACCTGGTTTGAAATCAGGTACCCTTACTGATGTTATATGTCCCACCCCAAAAGTCCCCCTACTACCAATCCCTTTCCTATAGTAGTATGATAAATGTTCAGGGTCTGCTTATGGGTGAGTATATCTGGTACTAAGATCTTTGTTTCTGTGATAAATCACTGAGTATTATAGACTCAAAATTCATCCAAGTTGCTGCAAAGTCCATATGTTTGTCCTTTATGGCTGCATAATATTCCATCATGTATAAGTACCATAATTTTTTTATTCAGTCTACTTTCAGTGGGTAACACGGTTGGTTCCATGTTTTTGCTATTGTGAATAATGCTGCAATCAACATGCGTGTGCAGGTATCTTTTTTATGGAATGATTTGAGTTCCTCTGGGTGTATTCCCAGTAGGGGAATAGCTGGGTCATAGGGAAGGTCACTTTTTAGATGTTTTAGGAATTGCCACACCATTTTCCACTAGTTTACACTCACACCAACAGCATAGAAGCATTCCTCTTTCCCTGCATCCTCTCCAACATCTGTTGTTTTTTGAGTTATTGATGATGGTCATCCTGACCAGAGTTAGGTGATATTTCAGGGTAGATATAATTTGCGTTTCTTTGATGATTAGTGAGACTGAGTATTTTTTCATGTATCTATTGACTACTCGTATGTCTTCTTCTGAGAAGTGTCTATTCATATCTTTTGCCCACTTTTTAATAGGGCTGGTATTTTTTTTTCCTTTTGGCATGTTTGAATTCCTTGTACATCCTAGATGTTAAGCTTTTGTCAATATACAGAGGGCAAATATTTTTCCCTATTCTGTGTGCTATGTCTCTGTTCTCTTCATGGTTTCTTTTGCTTTGCAGAAGCTTGTTAGTCTGATGAGGTCCCAATTATCTATCTTATCTCTTATGGCATGGGTATCTGGGATTTTGATCAGGAATTAGTTGATTATTCTGATTTCCATAAGGGTGCCTCCTATGTTTTCTGAGATTCTTTTAGTTTGAGGTTTTACATTTAGTTCTTTGACCCAGTTAGAGTTGATTTTTGTGTATGGTGATAGGTAGGGGTCCTGTTTCAAACCTCTGCATGTGGATAGCCAGCTTTCCCCAAACAATTTACTGGATAGGTTCTCCTCTCAACAGTGACTGTTGTTAGAGACTTTGTGGAACATGAGTTGGATGAGAAATTGAGATTTTGCTTCTAGAATCTCTATCCTGTTCCGTTGGTCTATATGCCTGTTCTTGGTGGTCTTGGCAAACAACTCTCTTAGGTGATTTGTTAGGCTATTAACTTGTGATCTTTCTAGTTACTTGAAGTGTGTTCATAGAGATATAAATTCCCCTTCTTAATACTAGTTTCATGGCACCACAGAGGTTTGGGTAAGGTTTATTTGTTTCCAGGAATCTTTTAATTTTTTATTTTAATTTCTGTGTTGACCAAGGAGGCATTGAGCATCATGCTGTTTAGTGTTCCTATCTTTGTGGATTTAGGAGAATTTTGTTGATGTTGATATTTATTTGTATTCCACTGTGGTCTGGAAAGGTGCATGGAGGTATTTTAATCTTATGAAATTTGTTTATGCTTGATTTATGGGCAAGGGTATGGTCAATCTTGGAGTAGGTTGCGTAGGGTGACAAGTAGAATGTATAATACATGGTTGTTGGGTGGAGTGTTCTGTAGGTATCTACTAATTCATTTGGTCAAGAGTAAAGTTGAAGTTTCCAGATCTCCTTGTTGATGACTTCTTCAATGATCCATTTAGGGTTGTGAGTGGGGAATTTAGGTCTCTAGCTGTGATAGTGTTGGAGTCAATATCTTTTTTTTAACTTTCTTAGTAGCTGCTTTATGAAAGCTGGTGCTCCTGTGGTAGATGCATGTATGTTTAAGATGGATATTGTTGATGGAGTGACCCTTTTATCATTATGTAGTGTTCTTCCATATCTTTTTAAATTTTTGATAGCTTAAATGTTGTTTTGTCGATATTAAAATCACAACTCCTGACTTCTTTTGTGTTCCATTCACCTGAAAATTTGTGTTCCAACCTCTAACTTTGAGTCTGTGGGTGTCCTTTGTAGTGATATGTGTTTCCTATAGGCAGCATATTGTGGAATTGTGTTTTTTTTGTTTTGTTTTGTTTTGAGTTGGAATCTCACTCTGTCACCCAGACTAGAGTGCAGTGGCATGCTCATGGCTACCCCAGCATCAACCTGCTGGGCTCTGGTGATCCTTGTGCCTCAATCTTCCAAGTAGTCAGAACTATTGGCACACACTATCATGCCTGGCTAATTTTTTTCATTTATCGTAGAGACAAGGTCTTGCCAAGTTGCCCAAACTAGTCTCGAATCCCTGGGCTCAGGCAATCTTCTTGCCTCATCCTCCCAAAGTGCTGGGATTACAGGCTTGAGCTACCATGCCTGGCCTGTGTTTTTTTTGTTTTTTTGTTTGTTTGTTTTGTTTTTTATCCAGTTTGCCATTTCTTTTCATTGATACATTTAGTACATTCTCATTCAGTCTGTTTATTTAGGTTTGATTATTTATCCCTGTCATGAAGTTCTTATAAAGTTATTTGTTGTTTCAGTTGTTGTTTATTTGTTTGTTGGTTTTCGTTTGATTTTGGGGTTGGTATATGTGTGTACTTTCAATTTTGCAGTCAAAATTCATGCTGTGTTGATTCTGTCTTCCTGGATTCTTGGGAAGAATGTGGTTGATTTTTTTTTCTTTCATCTGTGCTCAATATCATCTTAATCATCTCTTGTAGAGCTGGTCTGGAGGCAGCATAAACTCTTAGGTATTTACTATCTGGGAAGAAATTTTATTCTCTATCATTGATGAAGTTTGGCTTAATTGGGTAGGAATTTCTTGGTTGGAATTGTTTATCTTTATAACTTTGAAGAATGGACTCCAGTCTCTTCTAGCCTGTGGTGTTTCTATAGATAAGTCTGCTGCTATTTTAATTGTTGTTCCCTGGTAGGTAGTTTGAACTTTCTCTCTCACTGTCTTTAGAATTTTTTGTTTTATTCCTACTTTGTGTAAGTGAATTACTATGTGTCTAGTTGTTATTCTCATTTGGGGCCTTGCAGGTATTCTCTGAACTGCTTGTGTTTGGATGGCTTCATCTCTAATGTGATGTAGGAAATTTACTTGGATGACCTCGTGGAATGTTTTTTCCAGGGAGTTCTCATTCTCCTTTTCAGCATCAGAGACCCTGATCAGGCATAATTTCAGTCTCTTAATATAATCACACATCTCTTAAAGGCTTTGTTTCATTTTTTAAGCTTCCTTTCTATGTTTTTAACAGATTGGGTTAATTCTGCATTTTGGTCTTTGAGCACTGAGATTCTTTCTTCTACTTGGTTAATTCTGATTTCCATGCTTGTCAGTTTGTTATTTATTTTATGTATTATATTCTTTATCATCATAATGTTAGTTATCAACTCCTTTATTCTTTCTTCTCATCTCTCCTCATTTCTATTCATTCTATCAATATCTTGATATTTGGGTTTGTGGTTTGAGACCAGTCATTCTTGGGGCTCTTCAGTGTTTGAGCTCCAAAGTCTGTATTCTCAGATGCTCTCTTTCCAGGGTTCTGGGGGCATACTTGTGTTCTTCTGTTGATTCCTCTTTATTTGTGATGGATTCCCCCCCTTTTTTCCCCTTTTTAATTCTGTTGCACAGTGAGAGGGGAGAATAGCTTTCACTTCTGTGTGCTCAACCCTCATTCTTCCTTAACTAGAGCATCTGGATTTATTAAAGTTTGAAGCCAGGCTGGGGGGTGGTGTTGCTATACTATCTTTTTGTAGTTTTGAGATTTGATTAAGGTGTAATTGGGGGAGTTATGACTCAGAAGCTGCCTGCAGATTGCTGTATCTGCTGACTGGGGTGTGGGCCCTCTGGATCTCACTTCCCACCACCTTTAAATATGTTCATGTGGTGGGAGCATATGTATGTCCCCTGAAACTAAATGAGATAAGAGAAAGAAAAAGAACAGAGAATGAAAGAAGGGAGAAGAAAGACAGATGAAGAGAAAGAAGGAGAATAATGAAAACAAACAGGCAAGCAAACTAACAGATAACCAAACAAACAAATAAAAAAAGCCAAAGATACACTCGACCCCAAAAATATACATACACACACACACACATACACAAAGAGAAAAACGGGCAAATCAAGTCAGAAGACACATACAGAAAGATATGTATGGAAAGAGCAGGCAGAACAACAAAATAAAATAAATAAACACAAAAGAAAAAAAAAGCTTCCTCTTGTGGCCATATTTTGTAACTTCAGGTTGTTTGGAACTTCAGGGTCATTTGCAACTTTCAGCGCAGAGACTCTCACACTCTGATCGGTTGTGTTGCCATCTTGCTCCTTCTCCAGCTTTCCATTTAAAATATGTGTTGGAGACAAGTGAGTTTCTGAATGTCGATGAGTTTCCCTAACAGAAACTTTCAGAAAGACATAAATAAGTTTGCCTTTATTTCTCACTTGAACTGGCATGTCCCAAACACCACCTCTTTTTGGCTTACTGTGGTAGGGAGCAAGTTCGGGAGACCCTCCGCTCTGCCCTCAGCGGTGGCAGATCAGGCCGCTCTCAACATGGATCAGATTCCCCATGGACTGCTGAGGGAAAGGGGATGGATCAGGATGCACCCCAATCCATCTGCTTCTAGGTCTTCCACTCCAATTGCATGTGTCTGTTTGTCCTGTGGAGGTGGGGCGTGTCTCTCTCTCTCTCTCTCTCTCTCTCTCTCTCTCTCATCACTCACTTGGAGTATCCTCTCTGGGCAAATGATGGGCGATCTCAGTGAGGTGCAGAAATCATCCCTCAGTCCCAGGATAAAGGTTGCTCAGAATTGGGTGAGTTATGATATTTCCCTGCTTGCGTTCTGGGACAAAGAAAATGATGTCTGTCTATGTCTTCTCCTCTGGCAGGGCTCAGCTCCAGATTTCCTCTCTTTGCTTTCTCCATGGTCCCTGCTGCCAGTGCCTGCCCTGTTGCTGCAGGTGGTGGTGTGTCCAGGTGCCAGGTGTGGGGAGGCAGCTGATCTCTGCTGCGTTTTCCACAGAGATGCCCTGAGAATGGCAGATTTTTCTGCACGTGGTGGGTGCCGAATTCAGAGCAGTGGCAAATTGCAGCTGCTTCTGCAGGGTGACTTTGGGTGCTTGTTCCCATGTCTCCCCTCAGTTGGAGATTCGCTCACCTACTTGCACACACAAATAGACACAGATTAGTCCTTATGCACACTCACCCATGCAGACTCTCACAGTCTGATTGGTTGTGTTGCCATCTTGCTCCTTCTCCAGCTTTAGATTTAAAATATGTGTTTTGAGACAAGTGTGTTTCTGAATGTAGATGAGTTTCCATTAACAGAAACTTTCAGAAAGACATAAATAGGTTTGCCTTTATTTCTCACTTGAACTGTTTGTAAAATGATGTTCAGATAGTCAAAGTCTACTGTTTTAAAAATTTCAACGTATCTTTCCATTAACACTTCCTCCATAAAGTGAAAACAGACTAACTTTCAAAACATTCCCTGTAAGAAACATTTTCCACCTATGCAACAAAATATTAAGGATGTCTTGTGTGTGGATCACCTTATGCTACTATTTCAGGATCATAAAAAAAAAAAAGGTTGTACAATATTCTCTTTGAAAATAATGATTTGCAATTCTATACCTAATTTGAGTTTTGACATCCAAATTGCTACCAAAATAACTAAAGAGAAATAAAAGTGTTATTATTAGCCTTTGTTAAATACAGTAAGAAAACAGCATTGAACAAAACAAAATTTGAGATTTTTGTGTAGTTACTAGTAAAGTGTCATTGACTGAAAGAAGTGGCAAGTAAAATATGGTTTCAAAAAATAAATAGGAAAAGTTTTTCAAGAATATATGGGATCTGTGTGGGTGTGAGAAAAAAATCTGTGCTAAATAGAAAAAAAGCAGAAAACATAAGTGTAGTGAATAATAAATATAATAGTAAACAAGAAAATAAATCATGATTATCAGTATTGTAATAAAGGTGAATTTCTTCAAACTGTCTCAGTGAAAGCTATTAAAAGATTATCATGGAGCGATGGATAAAGTCTCTATAGGCAAATATAATGCCAGTGATAATATTAGATCATTTTGTCAAAGTTCAGTTCTGGTAAAAAAAAAAAAATCATAATTCATTTAACAATTATCTACATAGCGTCCACTAAAGTCAGGAACAGTGCTTAGAAACTAATCTGTCAGATACAGACAAAATGGTCCCTGGTTTGACCAATTCCCTAGCCATGATTTTCCAGGAGTTTGGAGGCTGGGCTTTACTATCTTTATCCTTTCCTAAGTACCTACGTACCAGTACCTAGGGTACCCAACATTTCTGCATATTGACCCTAAAGTTTTACCATATGCTCTTCGGAAAAAGCAACTGTAATTAAAAACATCATGTGCTGATCTAGAAATTATAAGTTTTGTTTGACAGTTCCTGAGGAGGTGAACTTGTGGTCACATAACTTAGCAATTGGCAATATAATACTCTACTGACTCATGCCTAAGAGTGCCATGAAACTTCTGGAATTTTTGAAGAAGCTTAAGTGAGAAGCAAACCAACTCTAAACATGTGAGACAACCAATGTAATTTAAGCCAACTATAGTTTGAATGATAGTATAGAATAATTTTTTTAAAGATTGATAACAACATTGTAGTTATGCTTAAAAATGTTTTTATCTTTTGGAGATACAGTGACAATGAGGCAAACAGAGTATGTGGGAAAAATGAGCAGGGAAGTATATTAAGCAAAATTTTTCTGTGTTGATTCTTGTTTAAATTGAGTGAAAGACTTTAAATCATTCAATAATTATTCTATTTTTGTATGTGTTTGGAATTTTCCATGATCAGAATGAATAGAACTGGATGTGATGGCTCAAGCCTGTAATTCCAGCACTTTGGGAAGCTGAGATGAGAGGATTGCCTGAGCCCATGGTTTCGAGACCAGCCTGGGCAAATTGGCAAGACCTCATCTCTACAATTAAACAAAAAATTAACCAGGTGTGGTGGTGCATGCCTGTGGTTCCAGTTACCTGGAAGGCTGAAGCAGAAGGATTGCCTGAGCCCAGCAGTTCGAGGCTGCGGTGACCATGAGTAGCATAACACTGCACTCCAACCTGGATAACAGAGTGAGAATACAACTCAAAAAAAAAAAAAAAAAAGAATAGAAACCCAATAACAATGAGCATATCCAGCATCCATTTATTTTGGGTTCAGTTTTTGAATTTTTATTACCTTTTAAAAGTATAATTTATTTAAGTATACATTTATATAATTTTATTTTTAATAATGACTCTGTTTAACAGCCAGTTCATCAACATCCTAAAAAGTTTACAGTTGGGTCTCACAAGTTAATATAAGTCATCTCCAACACACCACTGGCTGTGAGAAGTTTAATAAACTCTAGACAAAAATTTAATACAAAAGAAAGTAAAATCAAAGCTAAAGACAGAAATAGAAAAAAAAATCAAATCCTACATCTTTTTAATTTCATTAACAATAAAGTTTATAAGGGCATTAAAAGAAATTCAGTTCATTAATAAGTCTATATTTTTATTTTCCTAAATATATCATTGTTAGTACTTTTGTTTCTTCCTAATAAGACATATACTTAAAACAAAATACTATTGCATTGCCTTCAAATGAGGCCATTTATAGATAAATTAATAATGCCAATACAATTTTACATTAACATTTTCCAAAAATTATTTAGTTTTATGACACTCCCAATTTTTCAACAATTTTCTACAGCTGGGAGACGAAAATCCTTCTAGACTTGTCTCAACTTTGTCTTCCTGTTGGCTTTCAGTATAGTTAAATCATGGCTTTCGTGTATGCTGGTGTCATTCCTATATACCACAGAAAATGTTTCTGAACAAAATTCCCAGGCTTCACTCTGATTGGAGAGATTTAAGCCACATGCTTACTCCTGAAGCTGAGGGTAAATTATATTTTTCCTCAGTTTTATTGAGGTATAACTGACAAATGCAACTTACATGTATTTAAGGTGTACTATGTTACAATGAAATATTTTGACATGGATTATCAATTATTATTTATAAAATTATTGCCACCATCAAAAAGTTAGCATATTCATCACGAGTTGCCATTACTTAGTTATTTATGTGTGTGGTAAAGCTAATCAATATCCACTTTCTTAGCAAATATGAACCTTTGTGACAAGCAAATTTTTCTCTTTCCTAATACTGAGAGCAGGTGAAAATTAAAAAAAAAAATCTAAAGATGGTTGCTGCAAGATTCTATCATTAAGCATAAGTGAAATGGTCTTTTCTAAATTGTCACCTTTTTTCACAATACAGCTGAAAGTTGCAGACATACCCAGTATTTGCCTCAGACACCACTCTGACTAACATTCCATACTTTGTATTTTTATTTGGATTATAAACCCGAAAAGACAGTCTTCCACAATGAGGTATCATGGATTCATCCAAGGAAAGTTCTTGTTCAGGTTTGTACACAGTGTTGGACTTATTTGAAACATAATTTGTTTTTTTTTATTTTAAAGAGTGGGGTACAATTCAGGGTTAGATATACAAATGTAAAACATAATTTATTATGAGTTCAATTTTGCATAATCTGCTTGGATTTGACTACATTTCTGCATTATTGGAAAAATGCAAAAGCCATAACATTTGTAGGAATCTATTTCATGTCATTTATTTATTTATTTTGGGGGAAAGAAAGTCATTGCAATTGGCAGACATGCTGACCAATAATCATATATTGTGGTTTTCTTTACTTGTCCCACCAAAATATTTCATGCTAGAAATTTTTTCATCTCAGACACTGTAGTATTGCTTCACATATTTTATGTCTTTGGACATGTATACCTGTGGTGCATCTGATCATAATACGTTAGTTTCAGTTGCAATCATTTCTATAAAATCATCTCCAATAAATAGTCCAACAACTTCACTTATACATTGAGGATCATTTGGAACACCTTGACACCTGGATTGCCAATAAACACTTCTAAGTTTCTTTTTGGATCATATTTTGTCCATTCAATGTCTGATTCATTCTCACAAGTGCTATATTCATTATCATAGATTATTTGCTTTATATTTGTTTGTGTCATCATATCACTATCTTTATCACTATCACTAATAAGTTCACTGGATTCACCTTTGATCTCAGAAATCTTATCAGCATATATTTCTTCATTTTCTGTAATTATGGTAAATTATTTTTAATGTTGACATATGAAAGCCCTGAAATATCAAAATAGAAATATGCAACACTAATCATAACAAAATAATGACTAACTTGCAATTTTTACCAACTACATAAAGCAATAACATTGTGCAGTCAATATCACATAATTACCTCAATTAACTTTCTCTCTCTTTGCCTGACTTTTCATTTTCAAGCAAAATATACTAACATGTACATATGACAATGTTGTAGTACTCAGAAACAGAATTTGCAAAGACATAGATTCACATCAGTAGAGGAACAGAATTTGGAATGACATTAATTCACGTCGGCAGTTGCAAATGAGTTAAGTATGCTTTACTATTAACTTTAGTGTCCATGCTGTACATTAGGTTTCCAGAGGCTATTCATCTTATAGCTGAAATATTATCCCCTTTGACCGACATCCCTCCATTTCCCCAGTCTTCTAGTCCCTGCTACCAGCAATCTATTCTCTGCTTCTATGGGGTTGACTTTTTAGATTCCACATATATGTGAGATCATGCAATATTTGGCTTTCTGTGTCTAGCTTATTGCACTTAGTGTAACATGCTCTAGGTTAATCCATGTCATAAATAACAGAATTTATTTTTTAAAGGCTAAATAACATTACATTTACATATATATCACATTTTATTTTTTCATTCATCTTTCAACAAACACCAGGATTATTTTCACAACTTGCCTATTGCGAATAATGGTGCAATGAACATGGGAATGCACATATCTCTTTTTAAAAGGGGTTTCTTTTCTTTTCGATATACAGGCAAAACATAGATCTTAGCTTCTTATGTCATCCTCAGTAAAAGGACCTAGGGCTCTAGGATGAAATGGCTGATTCTAGTGCTTGGGTAGAACATATACTAGATAAACATAGACTATATTACAGTGCCAGAAAGTAATAAATTACTCAAAAACCTAAGTAATAGGGATATTTCAAAGGAATATAGAAGCCAACATAAAAAATATCTAATTGCCAAAACTGAAACAATTTGAGCAACAAATTATATAATATGCCTACAGTATAAAATAAATATACTTGAGCTCATAGTAATATAAATTTTAAAAGAGTTAAGTACATAAATGAAAGAAATAAACAAATCTCCTATAGGAAGCATTCTAAATAATTTATATAGATACTACTAACTATATTAGGTGAAGCTTAACTCCCCAACTCTTGAGTGTGAACCATGCTAATGACATACTTTCAAATAATGGGACATGTTAAAAAAAAAAAGGGAAAAAGGCACTTCACGAAGAATGGGACATGAAAAAAGGGGAAAAGGTCACTTCACAGTAGAGAAATCTAACACTATCTCCACTAGGTAATCAAGTTTAACATCATCAGCAATAAGTCATCTTAACAGTATGTGCACTTGATATGATAGCTGAGTAGGGCACTTCACCCTTGTGGTCTTCTTACCAAAACTCCTGACCCCAGTGTATTCAGTAAAAATAAAAAAAATAAAAAAAATAAATCTTTAAAATACTTGACCAGTGCTCCTCAAAGTTGTCAAGTCATTAAAAATAGGCAAAGTCAGCCGGGCTCGGTGACTCAGCCTGTAATTCCGCGCTTTGGGAGGCTGAGGTGAGTGGATTGCCTGAGCCTATGGGTTCGAGACCCGCCTGGGCAGGCGAGACCTCATCTCTACAATAAGTCAAAAAAAAAAAAAATAGCCGGGCGTGGTGGTGCGCGCCTGTAATTCCAGCTACTTGGAAGGCTGAGGCAGAAGGATTCCAGCTACTTGGAAGGCTGAGGCAGAAGGATCGCCGGAGCCCAGCAGGTTGAGGCTGCGGTGGCCAGGAGTGGCCACTGCACTCCAGTCTGGGTGACAGAGTGAGACTCCAACTCAAAAAAAAAAAAAATGGGCAAAGTCTGGGAAACTGTCATAGTCAAGAAGGTAAGGAGGCAAGATGACTAAATTTAATGTATCCTGGATAGAATCTTGGAACAGAAAACAAAAAAAAATTAGATGAAAACTAATGAAATCTGAATAAAGGGTGGAATTTAGTTCATAATGATTTGCAAGGGCTATCTTCTTAGTTTACACCAACGAACCCTACAAATGGAAGATGGTAAAAATGGGGTAAGTAGGGTGAGGGATATATGGGAACTTTGTACAATCTTTGTGACTTTTCCATTAATCTAAAACTGCTCTAAAATTTTAAAAAGATTACTTAAATCAAAAAACAAACACACAAAAAAACAGAGAGAGACGAAAAAAATGTTAAGCAAATTTTTAATTAACATACTGTAGAGGTAGGGCCTAGAATAATGGTGCTTTAGTGAATGAAGTGGAAGGCAAAGAATATTTGTTGAGAGCCTGCCGTGGACTACAAATGGTGCTGGGTGCTTCATTTTATGTATCACATTTTATTTATTTCTGTTGCATTCTTCTATATTTAGACACACATAGACACTAAAGCCCTCTAAACCAACAAATCAGCTCCAAATATCCACCAGCCAAGTTTCCCAAATTACAAATAAATCAAATTGACAACCTTTGAATGTCATTAAGGCCTACATATCACCTAGTGTGACAGGTATGAAAATGAAGTCCTCTCCAGGTTCCAGAATAAATTACTAAAGCCTCAATGTCAGTCTTTCACACAAGTGCAAAACCTTCAGACTTCTACTGGAAATTACATCTTTATTTCAAAATCAAACATCTAAGCCTGAAGACTATAAAAGGTATCTATAATCTAAAACTATGCTGAAGGGCTCAAGGTATTATGGAAGGAACTTCTAGAAAGCTAGGATTTAATGTAGCTTATCTGAAACCAACAGAGGCTTACATCAACGTTTATGCTTCTTGGTGAAAATATTTTTATTTCTCTAGGAAAAGAAAAAAATAAAAAATGTGAAATGGCTACAAATTAACTATTTCCATCAAGGTTACAGTGTCATAAATGTCTCCTTCAAAGTGATTTTTATAAACTTTAGGTGTCAGGCAATGTTCCCACCTTGTTTTCTGGAAGATTTATGTAGCCAGGTCTCATTGGAATACTATCTACTGAGATTCAAATTGAACATTCAATATATTTATTGAGAGTTATTATGCAAAGCACTGAGCTAGTTTAGCAGCAGTAAATAACATTTCCATATAACATAAACAAGTAAAAGATTATGAGAATATTTTTGGAATGTTAGAAGTAGCAATGGAGATATTGCAGCTGTTGAATCTACTTAATGTTGGATGGGGACCATAAAATGACAGAACAGGAATATAGACCTTTTGTCATATGTATATTCATTCTAAGACTTAATTCTGTCAGAATACATATTTTTTAAACTTCAAATTGTACTTATATGCTATGGTGTGCATTGGTGCTATGTCAGTTAAGATTCTTTTAACTGAACAAAAGAGACTAGCCAAATGAAATAGTTTTCTAAATTCCATTTTTAAAGAGAATTTATTAATAAATCTCACAGAAAGGAATTCACAGGAAGGCAGTTCAGAAGTGGTAAATTATAAGTTCAAAAATGTCAGGGCTCTTGTCAGCTTTTACAGTTCCCCCGACTTTACCCTTATAGCCACAGGATGGAGACTGCAGCTCCGAACATCATGTCCTCACATAGCCATGTTCAAATAATGCGGGAGACTTTTCACCCAGAAGGCCTCGGTTGCCTGAACACTGCACATTCCCAAGATAGGTTTGTCTTTAGTACTGACATTTGACTGGCTCCTGGGAGATAAACTCTGAGCCCTTGAAATATTCTGCCTCATTTTTCTTTTAATTTTGTTGTTTTGTTTTGTATATCCGAGGCCTTGGGCCATGAGGTAACCAGTTTGATCAGGTAGGTTTTTTGTTTTTGTTTCTGTTTTTTTGCCAAGAGTGATTTATGGTGATGACCTGCTTTTGCTTAGGTGAGTTGACTTCTGAATAGTTGAATTTAGTCACAGAGGCGCTGGATACCTACGTGACTAACTTAGACACCAAACATCCCCCCTCCAAAAAAAATAAAAATAAATAAAAACCTGGACATTGAAGTTCTAGTGAACTGTCTTGGTTAGCGATGCTTTGCATGTGAGCCATACAATTTTGCCAGGAGATTTAAGCATGTCTGTGTGTCTCCCCTGGGAGAGAGTTCCTAGAAGCTTCCATCCAGTTTCTCCCCAGTTTTTCCTTATGCACATTTTCTCTTTCTAAATTTTAATCTATATCCTTTTGTTGTAACAAACCATAACCAGAAATCCCATGAGTTTTTTTTAGAGAATTCTGATTGAGGCTGGGAATCCTGACAAAGTTGGTGTCAGCAATAAAATACCATTCTTACCCATACTCTTCTCATCACTGAGGAAAATCTTTCCCAGAATTATTCTTGATGACCCCATAATTTCTGTTTCTCTGACCCAGGTCTCAGAGGCACTCCTACCCACAACTAAGCTTAAATTGAGAATGTGGCAGTTTTAGTTTCTATCACGTGAGGCAGGCTGCTATTAAGGAAAATAGGGCAGGAAAATGGCTGTTAACTAGGCCGCCAAGAATAATGACAGGGATGATTTTCAGTTCCTCTATATTTTTGTATTCTTCCATCAGCCCTTCTTTGGTCTGTCTCATTTTCTAAATGCTTTTTCTTCTTTTAGAATTTTGCACGGAGATAAGCTTCATGTCGCACACTTGTATGACTTAGGAGATAAGCCAAACGTATTCCTACCTAGACAAATGTTAAATCTAATGATGAAATGAGACATAATGGTGAAATTCTGAATTATATCAAGAAATTTAGTCCACGTTGGTAAACAACTGTACATAGACGATTTCATCTAAGTATGAATTGTCAGAAAGCAAATGAGATTATCATTTGATTGTACCTCCAGTAAAAACTCTCGAGCACTAAATAAAATTTCTATACTTAATATTTGTTTGCTGCAAGTTTGTTGTTGTTCTGTGATTTTAATCCCTTTTTTCTGGCAACTGGAGGACTTTCATAAGTGGATTAAGAGGGCAGGCATTTTTCATGGAACTTTATTTCTCATACATTAATGTAGTGTATCGTTACAATTTTTCGTGTTTATTATTTTGTTAGCATATAATTTTTGTTGTTTTGTGAAAGGATGATATGGGAAGTATTATTGCTGGAAACCCAACTAATACATTGTAATATCAAATGGTGTGTTCAGCCTTCTTCCCGACATAAAAAGATGCTACATTTTTACCTGCTACAGTCAAGATAGCAGGATAAGTTTCGGAGAGAAGAGATTTGGAAGCAGGTTTCTGTTCCTACAACACCCTCGCCACTTTGAAATTGAGGGTGATGGGGAACACTAGCTAAAATAGTGAAGGTAAGGAAAAATAAGGGATGAGAGGAAATGTGTAACTTCTTACTACCCTACCCCACAAGGGACACAGTGTTTTGCTTATGTCAGGGACCCAAGAACCGGGATGACTATTAGGGGTATGATGGAGAATGACATGATCTAGAAAGAAGAGTTCATTTGAAACTCAATTTGATCATCCTAATTTATACTGCTTAGTAGCACACACACAAAAGCCCTCTAAACCAACAAACTAGCTTCAAATATCCGCCAACCAAGTTTCCCAAATTACAAATAAATCAAATTGACAACCTTTTTCAAGGAATGGTCAAATGGTGATATATGCACAGGAAAGTACCCCAAACATTCCCTGAGTTTTCTAAGTAGGTAAATGATCTGGAAGAAGAAACAACAGTTTTGTGTGACTGAGTGAAACACGAACCTTGACACAGAGTTAACTCATCCAATAGAGATGCACAAAACATGCACCTCTGGTCATGAGCACAAGAGACCGTTTTAAAGAATGACTGTACTAGGAAACCCAGTATTTAACATGTTTAAATTAAAACATTTTAGAGGGAGTTCTGGGAACTTTCTGTACCAAGGATCAGCATGCTACAGCCTGTGAACCAAAGTAAGTTGGCTTCCTGTTTTTTTAAACCAAGATTTTATATAGTATAGTTGTGTTTATACATTTGTTTATTGTTTATAGTTACTTTCACATTATAATGGCACAGTTGGGTTGTTGCAGCAAAGACTGTACAGCCCACAAAGTTGAAAATATTTATTATCTGCCCCTTTACAGAAAAAGGAGGCCAGCATTTGGTCTACACCCAAAGAATATATATATATATTAATATGGGGCACCTGTGTATGACACATTCCAGTAAAAAATATGGGTATAATTCCTCAGATGCTGTAAATTTCTTCCTCTGGGGTTAGAGTCAAGGGAGAGAACAAAAGAACTCAAATTTGGTGTTTTGATTTGCAGTGCAATGGTTTTTATAAATATCGTAGCTGGAATTAGCTGGACTTAAATTATCTGGAGATAACTAGATGATTGGCCTGCTAGGAAGCAGTCTAGGGTTCCAAGTGAGATATTAAAGATAGTTCTAAAAATATAATTATATTTTTGCACATCTGAGATTTGTGCATCTAAAATTTTAGGTCACAACATTTTTACTTCCAAACACCATGGTTTTGAAATTAGTAAGGACATAGTCACTTTTAACTGTTTCCTTTTTTTTTTTTTTTTTTTTACTGTTTGAGCCTTATATTAGTGATATTTTTCTACCATTCTACCCTTCAATGTCTCCAATGGGGTCACCAAAAAGGAAATAATGTGCAGTTTAAATTTAAAATTGCCTATTTGATTTTTTCCTTGACAACTGTGTCTTCCACATATTTTTTGATTTCTGACATATTATTAAATATATAGGATACGATTGAATGCTGGTAATTTTTCATTATTTTTTTCTAAAGTGTGTTTTTCACCTGTGATCATATGATTCTACTCATATTTTGTTTAAATTATCATAATTCCTTTCTTTGTTGTATTCTTTCCTCTGGAATTTACAGTCAACATATATTTTATCTCCTGCATTTCTTCTATGTGTCATTTTCCCTCCCTCTTGTCACTTCTATTTTTATTCTTAATCTTTGTGTCTGAGAAAATATTTTTTTATTTATTCAAATGCATTGATTAGACTTTTCCAATAACTAATCTGTAACTCTCTACCAGATTGCCTTTAAAAAGGCAAAGATAACATTTTTTTCACAAATACATATCTCCTCAGTAATGTTTATTACTTATTATTTGATAATTACTCTACTTTTATAGAAATGGTGTACTATTGAACATTGATGAGGATTTTCAAAAGATATTTTACAGTTTTCTTCACTTTCTTTTAATAACTTTTTTACACAAAAAGAAATTCCCAGATTTTTTAAATTTTATTTTTCCTTTTTAGTTATTCTCTCAAAAAGAACACTTTTCTTATCTACTATGTCCTAGACATAGTACAGGAAGTTGAGACAGTTTCCATCAGCCGTGGTATGAAGACTCTTTTGTGTCTTGGTAAAGGAACAGCGAAAAGCAAAACATTCAAACTTACTTGAGTGACAGAGGTAGATTTATTCAACTACATTCACTTTACCCATTAACTGTAGTAATATGTCAAAAACCAAGGCTTGGGGGGAAAAAGAGAATACTGAAGCCTGAGGTGGCTGGAGAAAGCAATCTTTGGCTATTACTAAGAGTAAATTTTGCAATTCTACTTATATAAAGTAAAATACCAATTTAAATATTCAAGGTTATTTAAAAAACAATCCGAAATTTGTTGGGTCAGATTAGAGAATGAAATATATTAAACATGCAGTGTTCTACCTTTCACTAATTCACTGCTCTGTTTTTTAAGTTGACACAATATGATATGATATCTTCAATCATATATTTATTAGTCCTGATTAAATAAACATAATTTTATTGTACTATATAAACAGAAAATATGTACACGTTCAAGTAATCATTGAAGCTTTACAAAACAAACATACTCCAGATCAGGAAGTAAATCTGAACTCCAAATATAAAGAAAAAGTGGAGGGAATGCAGTGCAGATTCTTTACTCACAATGCAAATCCGGAAAAACAAAAAACAAGAAACAAGATTAAAAAAATAAGTCAAACCTCTTGCAAACAAAATACATTTTAAAAATGACAGAGCCACAGTTACATAGAATAGTAAAGTAATTAAATAATTATATACAAGTATATGTTAACAACATGAAATTATTGATATAGATAGTGTTTAGTGAATAT
>CAUYQG010230024.1:0-68516 GCA_963574415.1 Tarsius wallacei
CCTTGTTAAGAAAAGCAAAATGAGCTGGGTTCGGTGGCTCAGCCTGTAATGCCTCACTTGGGGAGGCTGCGGTGAATAGATTGCCTGAGCCCGCGGGTTTGAGACTCGCCTGGGCAACTTGGCAAGACCTCATCTCTACAATAAATCAAAAATTAGCCGGGCGTGGTAGCGCCCCAGTAGTTCCAGCTACTTGGAAGGCTGAGGCGGAAGGATGGCCGAAGCCCAACAGGTCGAGGCTGCAGTGGCCGGGAGCAGCCACTGCACTCCAATCTGGGTGACAGTGAGACTCCAACTCAAAAAAACAAAAAAAACAGAGTTTCTTGTTTAAAAATCAGTTGGGAATCTTTAAATCAAAGTATTCAATGAATGGAGTGTCAAGCAAATCTCAGCAGTTGAAACTCCTAGGGAGCTGCAATAAGTGACCACAAAGCTTGCAGACAGGAAGACATTCAAATTTATTTCTACACATTATACATGTTGAACAATGAAAGCTCTAATAATGTGTAAAATTTCCGTTTGGAATTCCATAATTACACTATGGAAAAACTCATCTTGTGGGGAAAATCTGTTGATAGAGCTTCTATTTTTGACTGGATAAAGTTTTATTCCATATATTGGAATGAAATAAAGCTGAGAAGCTCTATGATTCTATAATACTTACATCTAGCAAAACATTCAAAAGTATCATAAGTAAGTTGTGTGTGTGTGTGTGTGTGTGTGTTTTACAAGTTTCACTTGTAAAAATATTTGTCTAATAAAACTACCCTGAAGAAAGGCAAAAAGTCAGTACCTGTAAAATTATTTGGGCTGAAATATTTATATATTTCAATAAAGAATAATAGCATGGATAATACCCTTTGCTATGAATTGAGCTGTATGCCCCCCAAAATCATATGTTGAAGCTCTGACCCTCAGTGTGACTATTTGGAGACAGGGCTTTTAGGAGGTGACTAAGGTTAAATGAGATCATAAGAATAGGACTCTGATCTAGTAGGATTACTGTCTTTATAAGAAAAGACACCAGGGAGTTTTCTTTCTTTCTCTCCCACTGGACACAGCAGGAAGGTGCTGTCTACAAGCCAGAAAGAAGGGCTTTACCAGAAACTGATTCAGCTGATATCTTTTTTGTGTGTGCATGTGAATTAACAATTTATGTGCATCATTACATTCTGACATGATACAAGTTTCTTCATGTTTTTTTGTCTTTCCCAATAGAATATGAGTATTGTGAGGGAAGAATTTTTTTAAAAATTCAATGCTGTTTTCTCAGAAGGGTATGGTAGGCATTTAATAAATGTCACCTGATATCTTGATCTTGGATTCCTTAATCTCCATAACTGTAAGAAAATAATTTCTGTTGTTTACCCAGTCTGTAGTATTTTGTTATAGAAGTTCAATCAGGTTTATACAGCCTTCATTTAGCAAAATTTACCATGAGCTTGATAGGTACCACAGTCAATATCAAGATTTTTTTATTTAAAAGAATAAAAAATTTCACGTCTGAATCAAGTGAATTTGAAAAAAGATCTCAGGCATTTTATAAAAACAAGAAAAATAATATGATAATATTGAAAACTTTATTTTAAAAAATACCAGTAATATGGCATGAAACTTATGTGGCTAAAAAACTAACTAAAGTATCAAAATATATACCAAGGAAAATTGTTTCACTTATGTCATTTTAAAACTTTCAGTTAATAAATATTATGTTTAAAAATTTTTAAATATATTGATATATTCTGTTAATTTAAAAAATATTATTTTTCAAAAATAGTTTTTTTCCCCAAAATATGGAACCTGTCACAAATTTGTATGTCATCCTTGTGTAGGGGCCATGCTAATCTTTTCTGTATTGTTCCAATTTTAATATAGGTGCTGCTGAAGAGAACACCAAAAATCATTTTGACCAGAGCTGTTTTTTAGTCCTACCAACAAATTAAAATCCATATATTGATTAATCTAAAAATGTTTCAAAATATCACTTTGTTTTATTTGTTTTTGACAACCTTTTTTTCACTCTCAAAATTGTTCTAGGTTGGACCATAAATTATATGATTTCCCTTTGCAGGGGCCTTTTCATTGAAGTTTATAGCTGTTGTTTCTTGGTTAATTTAAATTGAGTTTAAATGTAAAGATGTAAAGTGAGCTCCTCTTACCCACCTGAAACAGTACTAGGTGATACTCAAATCTTTGGGCACCCAGGAAGACCACAATCGTCAGTATCCCTTGAAATAGGTGGCAATGTCCAACAGCATCCTAGCCAATGAAATACAGGCAGAAGCAAATATTTGACATCCAGGATTGGCCCCTAAAACGTCTTGCATGAGCCTCTAATATTCTCTTTTTCTTTTTCTACTGGATGGGAATATTCCAGCTGAGAACTTGGAGACCCTAAAAGATGGAACAGCCAATGGACAGGTGGTTCCAGCTCCCTGCCAGAGTGGAAGCAGCTCTCTCCCTGTGGACTTGCATTAAACTTTGACATGAGCAATAAATAATTCTTTTTTTTTAAACACCATCTTATATGATTTTTTTATTTAAAAAAATCAAATGTAGCTGTTAATAATCAATAAGCATTTATCCATGTTTCTAAGAAAATGGAATGTACCTTAAGAGCAAAGGGATAAATTAAGAACTTACTGTGTTCAGATATTGTCATACATTTCTTTTTTCTTTTATTTGCTTCAGACAACTTAAAATTTCACTGTTAACAAGTATCATTCATAAGATCAGAGAAGAAACCTTACAGTTAATGCCTCACCCTCATTCCACAGCTTATTCTTATTTGTAATCAGCCTGGCGAGCAGCAAACAATTCTATTGTGTGTTAAGCCACTATGATGTGGGGCTATTTGTTGCAACCGCAAGGATTACTTATCTTGATTAATGTACCATCCAATGTTCTCCCGAGAAAATTCATCTCAGGCTTAGTTTTCCTGCCTAATTGGCTCTCCTCTTGTTCAGCTTCTTTGTGACTTGGTGAAACATTGGTTTGAAAGATTTCCAAGGACTAAGGAATGTGTTTACTATCAAACCAACTGATTATGAAAACAATTTGTATTTTTAAGGTGTATGAATGAGTAGATATACATTTGTCCTTTGGGTCAATTGTGGATTATGTCTTCATAATATACATTAAATAAGCAAGTAATATTAATAATACCTGCCATATAATAAAAATATGTAAAGCATATATTGATATGCAAAACACTGTGCTAGGTACATGCGTAGGCACAATCCTCATAGCAGCTCTTTGTAGTAAATACTTTATTAGCCACATTTTACAGTTGGGAACATTGAAGCTTAAATCACTTACGAAAATGTCACATGTATGGAAATGGTGGAATAAAGATTTGACCACAAGTGTACTAGTTTCCAAAACCTAAGCTCTCAATCATATACTAACCATAATAAAGACATCCATCCCCATTCTCTAGAGCTCTTAAATCTTACCATGATTCATGATGAAAATGAGGACTGATGATTGACGTTTCTGCACGCTTACCATTTGTCAAACCATGGTGCTGTATGCTTTACGTGAGAGAGCTTATTAAATCTTCAAAACTATCATAGGAAACAGACATTATTACTGCCTGTTATTTGTGTACCTAGCATGTCTAGTAGCTACAGTAAGCACTCAATACATATAAATCAATCTCTAGTTTTTTAGAAGAGAAAGCTGCAGTTTAGAGAGGCAAAGTCACTGACCGCAGCCTCTGTGGGAACATTCTTTCAGAGAAAGTACCTTAAGTCTTTCCACTTTGGAATGCACAGGTTGCAAACCTTTGTTTCAAAGGGGGGAAAAACGGGAAAGAGGAGAAAGTAGTGTGGACCCTCTAAGTTATAGCAACCCCGAAGTTAAAGAGAGAAGAGGAAATTTACATTTCTTATTTTGAGAGTTTTTATTACATTAAGAAGGAGTCGTGTCTCCCTGGCTCCAGCCCCAAACTCATACACATACATCCCTTTCTATTGCTTTATTACTTTTGTGAATCAACAGAGAATCTGATTTTGCTAAAATCCAGGTGGCACAGTTTAGCTTCGCGAGACTGGTCATATCCAGTCATCACATTAATTTTGAGCCTGGAGGGAAAAGGCAGCAGACACGAGGGTTGAGAGATTGTAGTTACACAGTCTGACTTGGGCTTCTCTACCCCCAAAAATGACAGGAAAAAGAAAAAGACACAGAAAAACAAAACCCGAGACAGAAGGTAGGAGGAGACACTGGGGCAGCTCCAGCTTTCAGCAAGCCGGCTCGGTTCCACTTCCTTTTGATTGTCCAGGAAAGCTAAGAAAAGTAAAAACAAGGCTGTGACTCCGTGGAAGCGGCCCTGTGGAAACGTTATGTTAAACAATCGGCCTGTGGGTCAATTGTGAAGGGCGTTAATGTGCGAGACCCCGATAAAGAGATTTGCACGAATGGCCACAAAGCATTTCATATTTAAATACAGATCCAAGTTTGTTCTGCCACGACAGTATAAATATAACTAAGGTGGGGTGGAGAAGGAGATTTGGAAATCAGCCGATTTGGAGGAAGCCAACACAAACACTCCAACAAATGCAGCATTTCGCACAGCCTTTGTGTTCATTACTTGTTGTTGGCATGAACTCCTAAAAACAGAAAAAGGCCACGGAACATAGTCGCTGACATATTGCATGCCCTGGTGCTAATAAATACACCATTTATCTGAAACAACCTTCTTGTTAATGTACATTGCATTTCCTGAAGGTGATTGTCTTGTTTTATTTTGTTTCATGACGGTAGTAAGAGTCTGGAGAGATGTGCAGTACTTCAGAAGGGTTAATTTCTTTTCTGTGGCTATC
Organism: Tarsius wallacei; assembly: GCA_963574415.1. Taxonomy (NCBI): domain Eukaryota; kingdom Metazoa; phylum Chordata; class Mammalia; order Primates; family Tarsiidae; genus Tarsius; species Tarsius wallacei. The sequence continues at coordinate 4,824 of CAUYQG010230024.1, forward strand.
TCTTCATGAAGGCAAAAGTCCTGAACCTTGAAGACTTCTTAACTTAGGTGTGTAATATAAAGGAATATACTTTAGCCTCTTTAGGAAATTCATACTGCATGAAAGAGCATTTTCTAATAGACTAAGCAGGCCATATAAAATTAGTAAAGTTGGATCCGGTGCCTAAAAATATTTGGCAGAATTCCCTGGAAAGCCACATTTGAACATTTTAAATATATATTATGAGGCAGAAAAGAATAATTATCTTCTATTGAAGTTCCCAAGTGAGAGAAATGTATTTGTACAGCCCTTTCAAAGAAAACTATCTGTATTGCCAAATTGTTGTACTTGGGATGGTGTCCTTTCTGCCGTGGCTTGTGGCTTGCATTTCACAGAAAAAGCAGACATTACTCTGCTAGTTCATGAGACTGCTACCTTGAGCAAGGTGTTTTTGCCAATGGCCTTGGAACACTTAGCTGAGAAATTTCCAGAACAAATACTTTTGAACCCTATGGGTGTGATACCATGGAAGATTTGGGCACAAAAACTACCCTGATTGACTGTCTCCCTACTTTATGTCTAATTTGAGTTCTTGGTTTGGAATATACTGCACCTCTCCTTCTTTCTCCCTAAGAGGGTCAACTCAACACATTCATATGTGTCCAAAGCATTGCATTTCTGAGGCCAGGTTCTGTTTTAATGTGGATTGCCTCAAACAAAGATCCTGAGGTAATAATTTGGGTATAAGTAGATTATTTGAGGGTGGTTACCAGGAAGAACATTGAGGGAGTGGGAAACGTGAGAGAGCAAAGGAAAGAGAGCCAATAAAGGATTGTGAAGAAATATTACCTCCATAGGGGTCGATCATGCTGGGACCTCTCCATGTAAATCTCAATGGAAAATTGGCCCTTGGAGGATAGGTTAGCTCAGGCATTTATTCACCAACTCTGGTTCCTCTCATGTAGAGTGTTGTTCCTGAGTTGTTAATCTTCCATCTCAGACTTTCCAGCCTGCTGTAGTTTGACAGAACATTCTCTTGTGGCTAGAGAATAGCTGTGGGCCAGTGAGACAAGGAGCACTGGGTTCATCTGAATGAGAACCCTTGCAGGCCCCCTGGGGATAAGCCAGGTGGATTTTGGTGGAAACCCCGGAGCATCAGCTACAGCCACTAACTCTTGATAATTAAGGCAGGCTCCTTGTAAAATTTTTGACAGACGCCCAATCTTTTTTTTTTTCCTTTCCTTCATGTCACTCTTCCTAGTCTTTTGAGATAAGTGGATAACTATAACCTTTAATATCTTTAATTCCTAAAAGAAGTAATTGTTGACTATATTACTATTGAGTGTTCATCCAGTGTCAAATGCATTAACTTATTTTATTCTTTCAACAACCCAAGATGTAGGCATTACTATTATTCTTGTTTTGTCAACAAGGAAACGAAGACTTAGAGAGGTTATATTTCCCAAGGGACAAAGTCAGGATTAGAACCCAGGTTTGTCTGAATCCAAAGTCCAAGGCTTAGCCATTGAAACTCTACATTGCCATCACTAACTTGGGAAAAGATAGATCTTCCAGCCTGACATAGGTGCTCTTGAGTGAATATAATGACTGATGTGGTAGTGGACATCCAAGAGCCCTTGTCCAGTCCTCTCTTACAGCAAATCAGGGCTGGTCTGCTGATCCACTGAATACCACAGAAGCAACGATGCATGGCTTCTGAGGAAGCATTGCAGCCCCTTGGTTTGTTCACTCTGTAGAAACCAGCTGCCATGTCAACAGTACACTCTAACAGCCCAGTGGAAAGGCCTAAGTGTGGAAGACCTGAGGACTCCTGGCAGCCTCAGCACTAAACTGCCACCCATACAGCAAGCTACCTTGGAAGTAGATCCTCAGCTACTTGCCAAGTCTTTAGATGACTGCATCCCTGGCAATGTTTTCAGACATTGCAGAGAGAAGTTAAGAAAGATCTAAGGAGATGGCAATATATACCATGTTTATGGTTTTAGAAGACTCAATAATATTAAGATATCTCTATTCCCCAAATTATTCTATTTTAATACAAATCCTCTCAGGCTTTTTACTAGAAATCGAAAAGCTAAAATTTGGGTGGGAAAGCAAAAGACCTAGAATAGCCAAAATAATCTTGACAAAGAACAAAGTTGAAGGACTTACCCTAAATAATTTCAAATTGTATTCTGAGGTACAGTCACTGACAGAGTGGTATTATCATAAAGGCAGGCACATCAGTCAATTGAACAAAATAGAGAATTCAGAAATGGGCCAATATATACATGGTCAATTTATTTTTTTTTACAAAATGGCCGCATAATTCAATGGAGAAAGGATAGTTGTTCCTTCGGAAATAATTGGATATCTTCAGAAAAAAAATTGACATCAGATCTACTCTCATGACATAAATAATAATTAACTCAAATTGGGTTCTAGATTCAAACATAAAAGCTAAAAGTATAAAACATAGTATAAAACATGAAATATAATACTTTCACATGAAGTCATGGGAGAAAATCTTCACAACCTGGGAATGGGCAGGGATTTCTTAGATGTTACTCAAAGCACTAATTTTAAACGAAAAAATGATTACATGTATGCAATTAAAATTAAAGCCTCTGCTTTGCAAAAGGTATTAAGAAAATGTATAGTATACATGTCCTAAGAGAAAGCATTTGCAATAAGTATGTCTAATGAGAGACTTTTATAAAAATACATAAATAACATAATTCAGTAACAAGATGACAGATAACCTAATATAAAAATAGACACTTCAAAAAAAGAAGTCACAGGAATGGCTAATTTATGGATTGAATAGTTGTGTCCTTCAAAAATTTATACATTGAAATCTTTTTTAAAAAAAGTTTTATTTTAAAGATGTGGGGTACAATTCAGGGTTAGGTATAAAAGTGTTCATTATGCAGGTACCCTTGTTGATGAGGTGTGCCCCCCCTCCCCCGGCAGTTTCCCACTACTGCCAATCCAGCCCCCACCCTCCTCTGGCAGTTGTTTCCCACTACTGCCAATCTTTTTCTTATAGTGTTATGATAATTTTTCAAGGTCCACTTATGAATAAGAACACGTGGTACTCAGTTCTTTGTTTCTGTGATAGATCACTCAGTATTATAGACTCTAAGTCCATTCAAGTTGCTGCGAAGTTCATAATTTTGTCCTTCTTTATGGCTGTGTAATATTCCATCATGTATATGTACCATACTTTTAAAATCCAGTCCTCTTTTGATGGGCAGCATGGTTGGTTCCATGTTTTTGGCTACTGTGAATAATGCTGTAATAAACATGTATGTGCAGGTATCTTTTTCTTTTTTTTTTTTTTTTAGTTTGAGTCGCACTCCGTCGCTGAGGCTGGAGTGTAGTGGCATGCTCACAGCCACCCCAGTATCAACCTGCTGGGCTCTGGTGATCCTTTTGCCTCAGCCTTCCAAGTAGCTGGAACTACAGGTACACACTACCATGCCCAGCTAATTTTTTATTTATTGTAGAGATGAGGTCTCACCAAGTTGCCCAGACTGGTCTCGAACCCATGGGCTCAGGTAATCCACTCCCCTTGGCCTCCCAAAGTGCTGGGATTACAGGCTGAGCCACCAAGCCTGGCCCAGGTATCTTTTTCATAGAGTGATTTGAGTTCTTCTGGGTATATTCCCAGTAGGGGTATTGTGGGGTCTTATGGAAGGTTGATTTTTAGATCTTTTAGGAATCGCCACACTGTTTCCCACAGAGTTTGTACTAGCTTACACTCCCACCAAAAGTGTAGAAGTGTTCCCTTTTTTTCTCATCCTCTGTAGCATCTGTTGTTTTCTGAGTTATTGATGATGGCCAATCTGACTGGAGTTAGGTGGTATCTCAGTGTGGTTCTAATTTGCATTTCTTTGATGACTAGTGAGGATGAGCATTTTTTCATGTATCTGTTGGCTGCTCATATGTCTTCTTTTGAGAAGTATCTATTTATATCTTCTCCCACTTTGTAATAGGGCTGTTTGTTTTTTCGGCACATTTGAGTTCCTTGTAGATCCTAGATGTAGGCCTTTGTCAGATATACAGTTGGCAATGTTTTCCCAGTCTGTGGGCTGTCTCCCTGCTGTCTTGATGGTTTCTTTGGCTTTGCAGATGCTTGTCAGTTTAGTGAGGTCCCACTTGTCTATCTTATCTTAGGGCATAAAACACTGCTCAAAGAAATCAAAGATGACATGAACAAATGGAAAAATATTCCATGCTCATGGATTGGAAGAATCAACATTGTTAAGATGTCCGTTCTACCCAAGGCAATCTACAGATTTAACGCAATACCCATTAAATTACCAGCAACATCAGACCTGGAAACGGCAATACAGGAATTCATATAGAAAAATAAATAACCATGAATAGTCAAAACAATCCTCAGCAAAAAAAGACAAAGTGGGAAGTATCATACTCCCAGACTTTAAACTTTATTATAAAGCTACAATAATCAAAACAGCCTGATATTGGTACAAGAACAGGCATATAGATCAATGGAACAGGATAGAGATTCCAGAAGCAAAACTTCAATAATTTCTCAACCAACTCATCTTTGACAAAGCCTTCACCATCAACCACTGGGGAGAAGAGAACCTATTCAATAAATAGTGCCAGAAAAACTGGCTGACCAAATGCAGAGGATTAAAATAAGACCCCTACCTATTGTCATACACAAAAATCAACTCCAAATGGATCAAAGACCTAAACATAGACCCTCAAACTATAAGAACCTTAGAAAATGCCTGAGACACCCTTATGGAAATTGGAACTGGCAACCAATTCCTGATCAAAACATCATGTTGAAACCTTAATCTCCAGTGTAACTGTATTTAGAGATGGGACTTTTAAGAGGTAATTGGGGTTATACAAAGTCATGAGAGTAGGGCCTTGGTTTGGTAGGATTAGTGTCCTTATAAGAGAGGGCATTCAAGAACTAGCGCTCTCACATGTGTTCACGCTCTCTCTCTCCCTTCCTCCTTCCCTCCCTATGCTATGTGAAGACACAGCAAGAAGGTGGTTATCTGCAAGCCAGGAAGAAAGCCCTCACAAGATCCCAACCATACTAGCACTTTGATCTTAAACTTTTACCCTCCAGAACTGCAAAAAATAAAATTTTAATGCTTAAGCCATCCATCTATGACATTTTTTATGGCAGTCTGAACTGACTATATAGCCAGTAAGTCCACACAGCCAGTAAGTCCATGAAATAATGTTCAATATTATTAGTCATGAAGGAAATATAAATTGAAACCTAATTAGGTATCACTATACACACACTAGAATGATACATTTTTGAAAATTGATAATACTAAGTTTTGGCATGGATCTAAGTTAACAATTTCATACACACATGGTATGAGTATAAAATTGTACTATTAGGAAAAGGTTTAGCAGTTTCTGACAGTTAAACAGTCATTTACCCTACAGACCAGCAATTCTTCCCCTGGATAGTTCCTTAAAATAAATAAAAACTTAGGTTTCCAAAATGATTTGTATCCACAGTGGAATACTACTTAGCCATAAAAAGAAGGAAATCATGTTTTTCCAGCAACATGGATGGACCTGGAGGTCATTATCTTAAGAAACAAGTCAGACGGAGAAAGTCAAATGTTGCATGTTCTCACTCATAAGTTGGAGCTAAAAACTGTATACATGTGAACATAGAGTGTGGGATGATAGACAATGGAGACTTACAAAGGGGAAGGGCTGAGAGGGAAGTGCTTAATGAGAAATCATTTAATGGGTACAATGTTTGTTATTCAGGTGATGAAGACCCTAAAAGCCCTGACTCGCCCATGAAGCAATCTGTATGCAAGGAAATAATGCACTTGCATCCCATACATTTGTACAAATAAAATAAAATATTTGTATATGTTTATGGCAGCCTTTTTTTTTTTTTCCGGATGGAGTCTCATTCTGGAGTGCGGTGGCATGATCATAGTTCACTGTAACCTTAAACTTCTGGGCTCAAATAATCCTCCTGCCTCAGTTTCCTCAAGTTTCTAGGACTATAGGCATGCACCTTTACATCCTATTGATACCTTTTTTAAAATTCTTCTTTTTAGAGAAGAAGCCATGTTGTCCAGGCTGGTCTCGAACTCTTAGGCTCAAGTGATTCTCCCGCCTCGACCTTCCAAAGTACTGGGATTACAGGCATGAGTCATCACATCCAGCCCCATGGCGCCTTATTTGTAATAGTCAAACACTGAAAACAAGTTAGAGAATGAATAAACAAATTGTGATACATATATGTGAGGGAATACAAGTTAGAAATAAAAGGAAAGAACTTCTGGTACATGCAGCAACATGAATAAATCTGGAAAACATACTGAGCAAAGCAAACCAGATAGAAAATTGTATCTATTGTAGATTTCACTTAGTTAAATATCTAGTACATGCAAAATTAATCTATAGTGATTAAGGTCAGATCCGTGTTTTCCTGGGGCTAAGAGTAGGGTAACTGCAAAGGGATATGGGGGGACTTTCTGGAATGATGGAAATATTTTATCTCTTGATTGGGTAGGTTGTTACATGGATGTGCATATTTATCAAAGTTTTAAAATGTGCATCTTATTTTATGTAAATAGTTCCACAATAAGGTGGATGAAGAAACAACCACAAGAAGAAAAAAGGTTGAATCATGATGTCTGTTATATTCTACCTTGTATTTTTAAAAGACTAATTTTTTTCACAAAAGGTACCTACATAAAGAATTCTGAGTCTACTGTCAGGTCTATCTCCAATTTCTTACATTCTACCTTTCTTCCTTGCTGATTTAGGAGATCATCATGCATGAATTTATATTCATCAGAGATTTATAGATACAGTGAGCTTTAAAAAATCATTTGGAGTGCATTGTTTTTTTGTTACGTCGTAATTTTTGGCTTGCAGAGTTCATGGATTATTCAGTTGCAGGTTATCTCAAAAGTTTTTCTGAAATGCATCTAAAAATGAAAGATATTTGTGTTTGTGTGAGCATTGGGATTTTGGGGAGAGACAATATTTCAAATGCCTAATTAGGTCCTGGATTAAATTATTGCTAATGTCAAGCCCATGGGAAAACATGATTGGTATCAGAAATTTTCTCATCTAGCTAAAATTCCAGAACTCAGATTTTCTTCCTTCAAAGACAAAACATTCCTTTGCATTCATTACTTTCAAGCTCTCAGATAAATTAATTTTGTTTCTTAGTACAAAAGTCCTTAACACCCAGAGAGATCTTTAAGGAAAGTTAGAAAACCTCAAGTATCTCATTCATTTATGGTAGCTGGTAGTAGGAATTGTTCTTAGAGGCAGCAACATTGCCCATCTTGTTCATTTCTGTATCCCTGGATCCAAGTTTAATAAGCAAAAATTTTACAGAGAAGAAACAGATGCTAAGATTTGAATGAGTTGCTAAAAGTCACATAGCTTATTACTCAGCAATTATACTTCTGAATATATACAAAAACAAGAGAGGGAGATGAAAGGATGTAACATGGATTTAATATATTCAATGGATAGTCATTTTAACATTGCCAGAATCTCATGTTTTTCTAGCAGTTCACTTAATTTACCCTCTAATCACTAGCCAAGGATAGAACCGGTTTCTCAGAGGTAGCTATTAATAATTGTCTTACAACCCCCCTCCCCAGGTTATTTTGTACTAATTAGCTTTTCTATTTCAAGTATTTGCCTTCACCCATAAGACCCAAGTTAACCTAATCAGTCCTTTGTGACTTTCAAAACACAGACAGACCCCACCACCACAGACAATCGTGTGACTTACCCACCCATCTGTCTGCTGTCCATCACCTGAAATCAGTACCTATGTTTACCTGCCCCTTCATGATGATGTGGAGCAGGCCACCACTTGATCACCTTAATGACTTTCCCCTATCAAAGGGAAGGATTAAAAAGACTCATCTAAGAACAGCAAGCACCATTGTTTTACTAGACCCTGGTGTGGCCGTATGCTCTTTATGCTGTGACTATGGCCACGTTTCCTAAGCTCTGGCCCTTCTCCTACCTTAACAGTTGAATTCTCTCTCTTTCTCTCTCCCTTACTTTCTAAATAAACCATACTTTCTAATCTAAAAAAAAAAAGCATTGAAATCATCATCTCAAAGAGATGTTTGTACACTCATGTTCACAGCAGCATTACTCATAACAAACAAACGGTGGAAGCAACCTGAGGGTTGTTTAACAAAATGTAGTATATGAATGTAGTGGAATATTATTCAGCCTAAAAAAGAAGGATATTCTGATGTATGCTACAACATGGATGAAACTTGTGGGCATCGTGCTAAGTGAAATAAGTCAGTCACAAAAGATCTTGTAATACATGATTCCACTTATATGAGGAAGCTAGAACAGTCAATCTCATGAAGACAGAAAGTAGAAAGGTGATTGCCAGGAACTGGATAGAGGGAAAATGGGATGTAATGGGCATAGAGTTTTAGTTTTGCAAGATAAAAAGAGTTTTAGAAATGGATGGTGGTGATGGTTGCACAACAACGTGAATTTAATGAATACCACTGGATCGTACACTTAAAAATAGGTAAAATGGTAAATTTGGGGTTATGTATATTTGTAGCAATTTTTTAAAAAGTCACATAGCTAACACATAACAGATGGATATAAACTGCTATTGTCTGAATGTTTATGTCCCCTCAAAATTCAAGTGTAAAAATTTAATCATCAGTGTGATGGTATTAGTAGGTAGAGGCTTTTAGGAAGTGATTAGGTCATGAGGGCAGAACCCTCATGAGTGGTATTAATGCTTTCTTTGCCCCTTCTATCATGTGAGGATACAGCAAGAAGGCACCATCTGTGAGCCAGAAAGTGGGCCCTCACCACACACCAAATCTGCAGGCACCTTGATCTTGGTCTTGCCAGCCTCTAGAACTGTGAGAATACATTTCTGTTGTTTATAAGCTACCAATTAATGGTATTTCTTTACAGCAGTTTAAATGGACCAAGACAGAGCCCAAGCCAAGGTCTTCTGGATTCTAAGTTTAACCCTCTTTTCTTTACAGCCATCTTCCACTTTTGGATACTGGTATGTAGGTTTCTTCCTAGCTGACTTGGTACAAACAAAAAAGCATAAATTTGTTTTTTGTTTTTTTTTCTGAGTTGGAGTCTCACTCTGTCGCCCAGTCTGGAGTGCAGTGGCTGTTCCCGGACACCGCAGCCTCGACCCGTTGGGCTCCGGCGATCCTTCTGCCTCAGCCTTCCAAGTAGTTGGAACTACAGGCGCGCACTACTGCACCCGGCTAAATTTTTTTGGATTTATTGTAGAGATGAGGTCTCGCCAAGTTGCCCAGGTGGGACTCGAACCCGTGGGCTCAGGTAATTCACTCACCTCCGCCTCCCAAAGCGCGGGATTACAGGCTGAGCCACCAAGCCCGGCCAAAAAAAAAAGCATAAATTTGATCCCTAATACCACAATTTCAGAGATGCTGGGATAGCCCTACTACTCATAAAAAGAAGCTCTATTTTTGCTTGATGTTGCCGATATTTCACTATATTTGTGATTCTCAATCTCGGCAACACATTGGGGTCACCAGAGTTTTTAAAAACACAGATGTCTGAGTTCTACACGCAACCCCCACCCCACCAGGCATTCTGATGTAATCTAACTGGGGTGTGAACTGGGCATTGGGATTCTTAAAGGCTCCAGATCCAAATGCAGCCAAGAATGACTGCTGTTAGAAGACAGATGCCTGGATTTTTGATAGAACAAGGTACTCCCATGCAGCAGAACTCCAAACGTTTCTCAGACCATAAGTACTAAGCCAAATTGCGATTTTAGGCATCTTATCCTCAGCTCTGGAGGAAAGTTTGTCAGATCCTTTTCTGAACTTTTGAGAGGGAGGGGGAGTTAATACAACATGTGTTTAAAGCAGGAACCCTGATGTCTGGCTTTTAGGATTGGAATTCTGACTCGCATCACCTGCTATCTATGTGACTTCAGCCTACTTGCTTAATTTCCGATTACCCAGATGGCTGTGATACAATTTTTTGCCTACAAAATTATTTGAGAAACAAATGAGATAATTCCTCTAAAACACATTCAGTAAAAGGCTAAAAACTTAATCAGTGTTACTACTTCTTATGAAGAACTCAAATTCTTGATGTGTCTGTATTTATTTTTCTCATTTTGTGATGAGACAAAGTTATTTTATATGATATTTGGGTCTACGCTGCATGGATTTCTGAAGATCAGGGGGGTGAAGAAGGATGGAGGTGGGGAGAGAGAATAGTGTGGGAGGGACACATGTGAATGTGTAGTGTGTGTGTGTGTGTGTGTGTGTGTGTGTGTGTGTGTGTGTATGAAAGTGGAGAAAATAGAGCAAGAAAGAATGGTCAGACTATCAAAGCCATTTACTAAAATATGGTAATTGGATAACTTTTTTTTGACATCACATGGAAACAGAAGCTTTGAGAAGAGACTAGAAAGCAAATATTTAAAGCATCCTCAAAAGGGAAAGGGTTCCCACCCAGAGATGGAAAGTGCTTTGGCAGAAGAGATGGAGAGAAGAAGAAAGAATGAGGCTTGGAATCAGCCAGGAGGAAAGATAATTCAGAGAAACGCCATGAAGGCCAACCCTTCAAAGATTTTTTTTTTCACCCAGAAGCCCAGACTTCATCTGTATACGGCCTACTTATGTAGTAAATTCTCACTTGTATCCCACAATTCTATACTAAATAAATAAAAGTTAAAAAACCAAAGATTTATTTTTCGTACTGCTCCATGAAAAGTTAAACTTGGAAGAAAAGCATGTTTGGGTTTATATTCTGAATCATTTCTGCAAAGGAAAAAGCCCATGTTTGAACTGTGCATGGGAGCTATAGAGAATAGAGGGTGCATCATGATGAATTCAGATTCGCCACCGCATCTTTTTCCAGACTTGAGGGGTGCCTAGGCCCCTCTGTCTACCACTTCCCCTGCCCAACCCACGTCCAATGTCATACCCCCTGAGGTAGGGGAAAAGACTGCCTTGACCCAGTTGCAGAGAGCTCAGAGGAGGGAGGCACCTGCCCAAGGGAATGAGCTCAGATCCTCTGATAATAGTGCAGCTGGAGGTCTGGCTAGGGTCCATGAGGGTCACCCTGGATGGTTTTTGTCCTGAGGTGGGTGTGTAGTCCAAGCACCTTGGGTGGGTGCTGGGAACGTTCATAGCTCATTCCCAATTGTGTTCATTCCATTTGCTGACTAATCCTTTTGAGACTTAGTCAGAGGGAAGGGTTTTGGCTGTTCCTTTCTGTGCACAAAACATGGGCCTCCACTCCTCTCGTTGTGAGAGTCAGCCTTTTTCTCCATCTTCGGCAGTTTTACAAAACTCTTCTGGAAGATTCGTGACCCCTTCACCCAGCCTTTCACTCCCTCAAAGTTCCTGTGTCTTCATTAGAACGGTCCTGAGTATGTAGTGTGTAGAAATCTCTAGGAATTCTTCCATTCTTTTTTCTCCCTGCTCACCAAGCCACCCCACACAGGGATGAGAAAGGCAGTTGGGGCCCCTTAATGCTCACTTTCCATCCCACACACCAACTTGGTGGCTCCCAGTGGGCTTAGCTGGGAGAAAAAATATCTCCAAGGAGTTTCCACAAGCCAAGGGCTGGGCCCTCTTCCTGGTGCCATTGGGTCGACTAACCTACATTTTTGAAGTTGTGTGTGTGTGTGTGTGTGTGTGTGTGTGAATATGACAGTTCAGGCTTGAAAACCAGTACATTTGGAAATATAAACTAGATGAAAATGAGCTATAATGAAAGTGCAAAAAATATATATCAGTTTACTGCTGATTGAAAATCAGGACCAGATGAAATTGTGAGGCTCTGGGCATTTAATTTGCTGGAGGAGGTCACTGCTTGGCGAAAGCCAGGCCCAGACTGCACTGACTTTCCATCAGCAATGTTGTATTTACTTGTTTGTGCCCTTCCCTAGCCTGTGGAGTGACATAATGAGCCAGCTTGTTTGAAGTTCTGCATCATGATGTGTTTCATTTCATTTCATTATATTTGGAAAGAAGAGGGGGTGGGCAGGAAAGAACATCAAGGGCCAAACAGAAAGTCCAGTGTATCTCCTAAAAAGTATGGAAGGCCAGAGAGGGAAGAAGAGGTGTCAGGAGGCAGGGAGAGTGTTCAGTGGAAGAGGAAGGGAGGAGGAATAGGCTGCTCCAACCAGGAGTGCGAAACATCAGGCCTCACAAAATCACCCGGTAGAGATAGAGTGTTGACCCAAAATATTTTTAAGATTAAATTTGTTGCCAATATTTACAAATACAGATCTAAAGAAGTTTTAGATTTCTGGCACATGGCAAACCTGAAGGTCTGGCAATCACTGGACCCACACCACAAACCTGAAGGTCTGGCATCATTGGACCCACACTCCTGTGTGGCACAATCTACTGGAGCCAAGCAGAGCCTGCCGTCTTAGTGTTGTGCAGACTTCTGGTGTGCTCTACTTTCTTTTCAGCCTTAAGGTCAAATGCCTCCTGTGATTTTGAATTGATCTAAGCTGTTGGGTGATTGGTTCAATAACCGACACGTGACCCAGCCTATGGGCCAATAAAACACAAGGGAAAAATCTGTTGGAGGTCTTCTAGGAAAAAAATCTGTATTTTGTCTTTTTTAATGTATTTTTTTCCTCTCAAGGAATTCCCTTTTTTTTTCTTCTCTTGATGTTGTCCTGGGTGGATGTGACACTTGTACTCATTTTACTACTGACCTGTGAATGAAACCATACCACGCTGACAGAGTGGAAATATGAAGAGAACTTAGACCCTGGAGAGTCTTGTTGAATTATTGACTCCAACTACCCTGAAACCTGCCCCACCTCTGCTCTTCCTGTTAGGAGTACTAATACAGTTCCTTAGTGTTTAAAGCATTTGACTACCTGCAGCCAGAAACAACCAAATTGATTCAGTGGAAAAGCAATTTATAAGCAGAGAAGACTGTGTGCTTTTTTCCATTTGCCATCTTCATTGACTTCTATTATTTGCCTGGTTTGGACCTCAATTTCTGAAGCTGGGTGTCAGCATAACAAGCCCTGCTGACTTTCCTGGGTTAAAGTGTAGTTCAATGATCCTTGTTTGTACAAGTGCCTTGTACGACCCCACGTAAAAGAGTGTAGTATAGCACAGTGTGTGCTTAAGACAGGAGGTTCTGGTTCCAATGTTTTTACCTTTGTGATCTTGGCAACAGGAAAACATGATTCTTTTTTTTTTTTAACACCAACACAAAACCACTGTCACTTAACACATTTAATATTAATTCTTTAACATAATAAAATATGTAGTCTGTGTTCAGTTTTCCTCGATTGCCTTGGATATGTCTTTTACAATTGTCTTTTCCAATCAGAATCCAAATAAAGTTCACATATCCTTAATTTTCTGTGTAACCATTTGATATTTTTCTTATTACTTAATTTGTTGGTTCTCTTGTTAATTAGTTTGCTAATCATCTCCACGCACCCTTTAAACCTCCATTAATATAGAAAATGGAAGCTACATGAGTACTTCATGGACTCTGCCCGTTTTGTAAGCCAGAGTCTCCTCGGCACCTAGCATAGCATACATACTAGATTCTCAGTAAGTATTGGCTGAGAGAGCAAATAAATGAATGAATGAAAGGACAAGCATGGGAATTTTTCTGTCCATACATCAACCTGTATTTATTTACAACTTCCTTTTTGGGGTCCCACAATCCACAGGACTCATGACTCAAGTTTTCTTTTTCTCTTGCTCAAGAAACAAAAAAGAAAAAGTGAAAAGAGAGCCAAATGTCATAAAATTATCTTGGAGTCCTCAGAAGACTATGCTAAATAGTAACAGGTCCTAACAAGATTGAATGATGAATGTAAAAAGATGACTTTTTTTTAGCTGAATTAACAAAGGTTGAATCAGCTTTATTCAGAGGAATTTGCCAAGTTAAAGCAGACTAAAAGTGTACATACTTATTTAATCCTTTATTTTGTCAGCATTTATAAAAAAAAAACTCATATTCTTTTGAACTGTACTTCAATTTAATTAACATACAATTATATAACAGGGATATTTTTCTCAATCGCCACAAATACGACAGGAGTTACCTTTTGATCTTTAAACAAATTGCTGCTCTGAAAAAACAGGTAGGTTAAAAGCCATTCTGTGGAACCATGGAGTGCCCACGAGATCTCAAGATCTAAAATATCAGTTTCTATATGATCTTGGCAACTCTGGTATTCCCGATACTCTTTAACATTTCACATTCATGGGCCATATGCATAATGCGAGTAAAATGATAGGAAAATGTATGAAATGGTATGCTTGCCCTTTTTTTTTTTTGTAAATTCAAGAAAATCTCATGGAATTCTTATGAGACTGAGTGATTCTCAAAACCTCTTTCCTTCATACTCATGCAAAATTGGCACAGGTGATTTAAAACACGCAAATTTTGGTTTATAGGACAAGTGGTGTCCTTCAGACTTTGTAGTTGGCTTGAGAATCTGCATATAGCCTATGGTATTAAAAAGAAATGGAGAAGGAAGAATGAAAAGACAAAAGGTAATTTATTTAGGCTCAGGGCAAAACTTGGAAAAACCTCAGACTCTCCCCTCTAAATTATCAAAGAGTTATTTAAAAAACAAATGACTTATTTAACAGAGCATTAAAACATCTATGCAGAAACACACATATATTTTCTTATTATTTTACCCACATTATGCATATGGCCCATGAACGTGAACGTAAAAGATGGCCGTGAATACCAAAGTTGCCAAGATCACACAGAGACTATTTAAGATGATCTAAAAAAATTTGTATGATCACACACATAGATCTGAGAGACCCAGAGGCACACAGCTGTAGCTTGAGAATGCAGCTTTATTTACTATCTGTCTGTTAGCACCATGAATTTGGCTGAGAGCTGCTTTGCAGATCTGAGAATTCTGTCTTCTTTTCCAAGCACCATAGGCTGGGCTTTTCAGAGGATTAATGAAACCTAGGAGAAATAATGTTTTTTCCTTCTCAAACTTGGGGCAAAACGAGGGAAGTTTATTAACTTGAAGTTAGTTAGGGGCACTGTCGTATGTTTTTGTTTGTAAGCCAGTGGTAGAGACATTTAAGTGACTTACCTTCCATGAGGGAAGTCCCTTGAAGTGGATGCCCAAGGAATTCCACATCCAAATAGGGTCATTGCTGAATTTGGTGGGGGGGGGGGAGCTGTATTTTTGCTGGCTAATACAGCATTTCTAGATGCTCATTAAGCTATTAAAAAATGTGAAATGATGACTCACTGTGAGCCCCTCCTACCCCCTCCCTGCTCCGATTTGCCTGCGGGTTGAAGGAATGTATACTGACTTGAGTTAAAGAAGAAACTTGTGGTTTCCATTATAGTCTGTAAACATCGATTGCTGAAAGCCTCAAGCGTGCTATCATCTCCTGCCACACACATGCTTTATATACAGTTCATCTTGGAAAACAGATTGGGAGAGCACCGTGTTTACAACTTCAGACTAACCCAACTAATGGGGGGCTGGTCTGCCTGGGGGTCTTCAGGCCATCACTGTTCACAGCTAAGTGGAGGTCCCCTCTGATGTCTTCTAGGCCAAAGCATCAAGAGAGAAGCCAAGGGCAAGTCTTCTTAAAGAAAGTCCTTCTTGGTGCCCTCAGTGGTCCTTTGCCACTCCATCATAAACAAAGGAGACTAAAAAGACATCTCTTCACAGAAAAAATCAAAGTGCTCTTTGATTCTCTTTTAGATTTAATCCTTAGGGTTTTTTTTTTTTTTTTGGTTGTTGTTGTTTCATTCTGTTTTGTTTTTAACTTGAGATCACACTCTGTTGCCCAGGCTGGAGTGCAGTGGCATAACCACGGTTCACCACAGCCTGGACCTCCTGGGCTCAGGTGATCCTTTTCCTCAGCCTTCTGAGTAGCTGAGACTATAGCTACATGCCACCATGCCTGGCTAATTAAAAAATTTTTTTTTGTAGAGACGAGGTCTTGCTATGCTGCCTAGGCTAGTCTCAGATTCCTGGGCTCAAGCAATCCTCCTGCCTTAGCCTCCCAAATTGCTGGGATTACAGTAGTGAGCGACTGCACCTGGCCTAGATTTTATCTGTAGGTCTTATCCGCAAAGTAATTTGAAAAGTTGGTTTATTTTTAAGGCATTGGCAATGCCATCTTTTTGAGGTGAAGATTAATTTAATTACATTTGAGTGGGGGCAGAGTGCAAGTCAGTTCTTCTGGTAGTGCCTGATGGGTTTAAGGAGTACCCAGAGAGAGATTACACAGGGCATTCTGAGATTTTCGTGACACTATGACCACGGCTATTAAGAAGAGCTAAACAGGTCAGTTTCTTCTGGAAGGAGGAATTATGGATGTGATAAGGGTAGAAAAAGTATAAGATACAGCATCAAAGGTTTGACTTTGACTTTGCCTTCTGGCTTTCATATTCAGTGGCTTTGTGACCCAGGACACAGCTTCTTAAACTTTGCCATAGGTCCACATTGAAGGGGTATGAGGGAGGAGGGTAGTGGGAAGATTGGGGGGAACTTGTTAAAAATGCAGATTCTAACTTCATAGGTGTGGGTAGAGCCTCAGGCTGCCCATCCATGCTGGTCTTGCTGTACCATACTGCGAGGAGCAGATAGTCTGGCCAGTCTCCTTACCCATGTATGTCTCAGTGTCCTGGTTAATAAAACAGGGTTTAAAATGAGACCAACCTTCTAGGATTATTATAAAGAATCATAGCACTGGTAGGAAGGCCTGGCCTGGGCACTGGCATGAAGGGGGCAAGTATTAGATGTTGGCTTTGGGGTCCCAGAATGTTAGTGAGTAAAGACATCTGAGGAAGAACCTAGTTTTAACCCCTCATTGCACTGATGATGAAATCAAGATGTGTAACAGCTCGGTTAGTCGCCACAACTGTGTCTAGATCAAGGTTTAGTGAACAAAAGAATCTTATTTGTGCTCGGGGTGGGTGTGACTTGAATCTCTGGCATCATTGACCTATGATTTGATAGAAAATGAGTCATTTTCACAAATATTTCACTTCCCTGCTTTCTCTCCCATCTCTTATTTATTTACTTATTTTTAATAACCTAAGGCAGTCCTGTGACAGGTCACAAGGTATCTTTCATTTCAGACAGAATGGGGAACGAATCTATGACTTAATTCATGTTGTGCTAAAAGCATTTGCTTTTCCCTGATGTCCCACCTCCCATCCCTCCTAACTCCTTGCTCTAACTCTCCTTTCCTCAGCTCTCAAGAATGCTGGGCAGGCCCTGTTGTCATCCTTAATCCAATAACATGATTAGTAAACACTATAAAATTATACCTTTCTGCTCTTTTTGCATTGCAGTAGTGGAGAAGGTACTCATGACGCAATTAAGAGGCTAATTAAAAGCTCATAAATCCCATAGACTTTGAGTTTGAGAAGTGGCTAACAAGGAAGGCTTGATTCCACAGGCTGCTTGCTAAGAACTCAATGGTCCTTATTAGGAAGTAATTCTCACTGTCTGCTTCTCTTACTGAGACTTGTAACATGAGTCTGTTGAAAGAACCTCCACATGGCTCGGCTTTGAAGAGGCTATGCTTACTGGTTTCTCAGTTTTTAGGGTTGTGTTTGCTATCACTCGTTTTCGGCTGTTGGAATCCAGTTGTCTGAGAATGTGATGCTAATGATGTTAGAGGCTTCATCTTTGGTAGGACTCAGTGCACCGCCTATGTCAGGCTAATTTCCTAAACATGAAGACCAGGAGGGAGCAGATGACTGGCTTGATGAACCTGAAACATCTATGGGCAGCGGGAAGGTCCACACTCTGGGAAGAGTGGGTCAGATACCACATCTTAGTTTACAAAGGACAGTCTGCAAGCAATAGGTCAAGGGAAGTGGGGAGGTGGTGTGTTCCTCAAGAGTCATCAGGAAAGGGGTCACATAGGAAAACCTATGGGTTTAGGGTAAGCAATAGGATTGAATAATGGAGACAGCTGGGGAGAGTAGGACTCCAAACCTGAGTGGGAATGATAGTGCCTTCACTTTCTGGTTATTGCTTTAGAAGGGTGATTACTAACTTTACCTGGCCTACAGCTTCACCTGACCAATATATTGATCTTAAAATATCATCTGAGGACCTAGACTCTAAAGATCTTAAGCATATGACTGCTGATAAGTGATCAACATTGAGTGAGTCTGTAAGTCTGATGGTAGAAGCTTCATGCTTTGTGGGAACATGATTAGCAACCAGCAGAGTGAATGTGGTAAATTTCAAAAATGACCCCAGTTCTTCACCGTTTCTGTTTGTTTCCCCATCCCTTGAATCTGGACTCACTGTATGAGCTGCTTTGACCAATAGTCTGATGAAAGTGATAGTGTGATATTGCTAAGCCAAGGACTCAAGAAGCCTTGCACACCTCCACTTGTTCTTTAGAACTCCTGTGAGCACTGTGTGAATAAATTTCTGGGTGGGTGTGACTTGAATCTCTGGTGTCATCGACCTATGATTTGATAGAAAATGAGTCATTTTCACAAATATTTCACTTCCCTGCTTTCTCTCCCATACCTTATTTATTTACTTATATAACCTAAGGCAGTCCTGTGACAGGTCATGAGGTATCTTTCATTTCAGACAGAATGGGGAACGATAGGGTCCCCTGATTGCTAATAAACCCTGAGCCATTTCACGACTTCTGCTCAATAAACATCTTTCCAGAAGAATCAAACTCATCAGTCTCCTTTAGTAAGAAACACTGTCATTTAAAGAACCCCAAACCAGTCACTTTTCTTAGAACTTTCACTGTTAGTCTACTGGAGGATGAAGCATGGAGAATAGCCATCCCAGGTAAGGCTATCAGAGGCCACTGTCCCCAGTAGAACTCTCCTGCAATATGGCAGATTCATGGGCAAGCCCAGTGAAGATGAGTCTAGCCCATCCAAGAACAGAGAAACCTGTATGTTTATGAACTAAATAAATAGTTGGGTTTCATTCCACATTTTTAAATGAAAAATGTCAACTATACAGAAAAATTAAAAGAATCTTTCATAGAACAGCCATATATCCACTACTTAGTATTTTACTTTTTTTGTTTTGTCACATGTCCATCCATCTACTCATCCTTCCATTCACCTATCAATACATATATCCTTTTTCCCATAGTGAGTATTGTTTTAAGTCTCTAAGTTTCAAGATGATTCTTTATGTAAGACTTATTTGTGGTAGTAGGTAACCAATACCAAGAACAAACTATAAAAGAAAGGTTTAAATAAGAGAAGTGAAAGTTCTGAGAAAAGTGACTGGTTTGGAGTTCTTTAAATGACAGTGTTTCTTACTAAAGGAGACTGATGAGGTTGATTCTTCTGGGAAGATGTTTATTGAGCAGAAGTCGTGAAATGGCTCAGGGTTTATTAGCAATCAGGGGACCCTATGCTTTATGACTCCCTGGTAGGTAGAAACTACCAGAACTTTCTAACTGAAAGATAGATTCTTGGAGAGCAGCTGCCCATGGGAATGAGGGAGGATTGTCCCTTACAAATGAGCTCACTTTTATGGTTTCCAAGTGCTTCACATGTACCTATGCTCATTTTTGCATCAACCTCATAAGGAAAGCATCTTACGGATTTGGAAATCAAAACTTAGGAAAGTTTTTCACCTGCTCAATGTAAGTTTGAGGTTGACCTAAGACTCAAACCCAGGCCTTGCCTTTTAACTTCCAATGCTCTTTCCATAACAGCTCAACTATTTTTTTCTGTTACACACACACAAACACACAATGAAAAGGTTTGCAAGTGAAATTAGGAATGAGAAAGATTTAAAAAAGAGAAAAGAGTCATTGGGCAATACCTGATATGTGAATGATTTATTCTGAACTTGTTTCTATCAGAAATAATTATCTTACCTCCTTCCAAATAGCTAGCACTGTGCCAGGTTTATTGCATGGCATCAGTTGTGGAAGCCAACCTTGCCCTGAGAAACTTGCAGTCTGATTTGGGGTGATGAGATGCAGAGCATTTGACATCTCTGACTTGGGCCTCACCTCTGATTTCAGCCTATGTGTAGAGGACATTTCCATGAACCAAGGGCTCAACTCTTGGTTGAGCCTCCAGCTACTCATGCTTTGAGGCTTTCTCTGCTCTCCCAGGGATCTCTGCAAAGCCATGGGAGCTGAGCTTCTTTGGGTTATAAGTACCACTCAGATGACCAAGGGAACCCACAGCTCTCAACTAGTGAAAGACAGGATCTGGTGGGTAGATGCCCCAGCCTCCTACCTTGCCCTCAGACATTTCTGGGAGGTACTCACTTACTTCTTATTAACCTCATAGAACTGATTCTATTATCTACAGCAGTGACCTTGATCATGCACCCTTGTATTAGCCTTTCTTCCTTTCCTGTCTCATCCTCTCTGTTTTCACCCTGGTTCCAAGACTCGTTCCCAAATAAGCCACCTAAGTTCACATCTTGTCTCAGGTTCTGCTTTCCTTTGGCAATGACAAAAAGACAGTTCAGGTACTCACAAATAAAACAATATGTAGTTATGTAATACCACAGTGTTATATGAGTATGGCATGAGATATATATGAAGGGGGACCTCAAAAAACCAAAATTTATTTCTAAAAACTGTATATTTATTCTCACATGTTTAAACTTCAGTCACCTTCAAAGTGCTGTCCATTTGATGCAGTACACCTGTCAAGATGCTTTCTCTACTGTTCAATTTGAACTTGTCAATTTTTTTTTTTGAGTTGGAGTCTCACTCTGTCGCCCAGACTGGTGTGCAGTGGCACGCTCCTAGCCACTGCAGCCTTGACCTGCTGGGCTCTGGCGATCCCTCCGCTTCAGCCCTCCAAGTAGCTGGAACTACAGGCATGCACTACCATATCCAGCTAAATTTTTTTATTTATTGTAGAGATGAGGTCTCACCAAGTTGCCCGGGTAGATCTTGAACTCTCAGGCTCAGGCAATCCACTTACCTCAGCCTCCCAAAGTGCTGGGATTACAGGCTGAACCACCGAACCTGGTCTACTGAACTTGTCAATTTTGATGCCTCTTAGTGCTACTGCCATTTTTGTTTCACCACTTCCACATCGGCAAAATGTTTCCCTTTGAGGACTTTTTCATTCAGGGGAATTAAAAAAAAGTTGCTCGAGGTGAGATCAGGTGACTAGGGAGGGTAGGACATGGGAGTCATGCCATTTTGGTCAAAAACTGCTGACCACTCAGCACAATATGGGCAGTTGTGTTCATAAATCACCCATCACGAGATGGGTAAACACTTGAAAGAATCTCCAAAAAAAATTCACCGAAGCCGAACACAGCCTCTCACAACAATGCTAGCCGATACACTGATGCTGATGGGTTCCTAGAACACTTACCTAGTGGGGGAAATGTACTACAAGGGGCCTGCCTTCTAAAAACCAATTATGTTTTTTTGGGGGTCACCCATGAATGATAGAAGGTTTAAGAAACAAGGAATCATTGAAACTGGGCCTGCTAGAGTCAAGCCTTTACATGAAAATATGATTTCAATACATTATTAAATGGAATTCCATGGGAATCTGTGGGAGGGAATTTTTCTGGGTGTCTTATACACCTCTGTTTTGTTTTTGCTTTACTAAATGTCAGTCATTAACAGTGCTTAAGTATCCAGTGGAAACTTTAATCACCAAGTACCCATCATGAAATAATGACTTGTTGATGGCTAATGCTATTTGAAACTCAAGTTGTCTCTATTTTTTTCTATCTTTGATTGTGGCGTAGTTTTATTAGGGTTGACCCCTTATATGTCAGGAATGATCATATAGCTCCACTCCCTGGTAGGATATTCATGAGCATATTCAATGCCAAAACTACTAAATTATATAAAGTCTTATGGCCTAGTAGAATGGGAAAGCCGAGGCTGGTTTGTGATCGAACTTGTCATTCAAGGCGAAGTGCAAATGCCATGTGGTTGGCTTTTAAATCAAGACCAGATGGCAAACAGTATTTGGTGGGTCTTGATTATTTGCCTGTTACCTAATGCTCAGCAGCCTGAGGAAAAGTGGAGATATTTTTGCCCCAGTGAAAGTCTGGCATCTGTAGCCAGTTGCCTTCTTCATTTCCATCATGAAGGGCCAGTTCTGAAGCACGAGTCACAGAGGAGGCCATGAGGAAAAGTTCCAGTGAGAGTGTGGTTCCCTTGACTCAGCAGTTAGGCTAGAGAAAGGGCAGGGTGGGGTGGCTTGGATTGCTGCTTTCTTCACAGTGCCGGATCCTGTTTTAAGAAGACAGCTTTATTTTCAGGACTAATTTCTCTCTTGCTCTTCATCAGCTCAGTGCAAGGAAGTTACAGAAGAAAAGAAAGAGAGAGGAAATACAAAAGGGAAAGCAAATATCTGCACATCATAGAAAACAAACAAAATGTAAACCTTTCATAATTGGCACTCATCGGCAGATGGAAGGAGATGAAGGGAAACCTTCCCCACCACCCCAGGTTACCACATCTGCACAACTGTCTGTTGAAAACACTCTAAAAGCTCCAAACATTAACTATTTTGTCCTTTTCAAAATTTATAGCCCTTTCCCTTTCTGCTCAGCTGTGTTCTAATGACTTTTTTTCTGTTAAGAGGATTGGTTTATGAGAACAGGATGTTTGTATTAAATATTAAATCGTCAAGGCTTCCTTCGGCTGAAGGTCCCGGCTTGGCTTCAGTTTTGATTGAAATAGACAAACCTACATTCCTACAGAACTACAGAGAGTACAAAGAGTCTGTCAAATCTTGATAGTGTAACTCGGCATTGGGCCAAAAACAGAATAATTGGTTAATGTCTGCATAGTTCTTTGAAGATACAAAGTACTGTGTAAATTGTAAGTAGTATTGAGAGTCCAGCCAGCCCTTGAGGGCTTCATTCTAGGGGTCAACAGACTATATGCTTCTCCAACGGTCTTTCAAGGAGCAAAGTCATTGTTTCTTGTGGATGAACTGGATTCTTTGTGGGAGCCATCTGGGTTTTAGAAACTGACCTTCATATCTTCTTCTTGTAGGTTTAATTATATGCTCATTGTCATCTTTGGTCTTCCAAGGCTATGCAATGTCCTAGAAGGTATCCTTCATGTCACATGAAAACATTCTGGATTTAGGAGATAGAACTTAGAAAATAGTCAAATTATATATGTCTGAGTAGGATTTTCCAGCTCTTCTGTTGGATGTCAGTTTGCAGTCATAAAAATGAAGGTCATATGACAAAACAAGTTTTGGGTATGTGCATTCCTCCTCTTGGAGCATCATAAAACAAGCAAATATATTGTATCCTTTCAGAAAACTGTTAAGAAAAATGAACCCATGCAAGATAGTCCAAAAGAATTTAATACAGGTACTGAAACAGAGAGGCATTGGAAGAGCTATAAGAACAGGGAACATTAAGACGTTAAGGTCATCTAAAGATGAGCAAAGCATGTCTAGGGCTGGAGGTCAGAACAGGGAAGTAGTGTTGGCTGAGCTCAGGGGTTGTTTATGGAGGCTCATCTGGCAGGTGCTGGTGCCATGGATGAGATGCAACCTCTGCCTAAGAAACCATACAAGGCAAAGAGATGGGGACGAACACCCTGACAGCTTCTTTTTTCCTGCCCTGACTCCCATGATTTCTTATCGACACAACCAACCCAGAAACCAGATGGCAAGGGGCTTTTGGAAGTATACCCATACAGGCCAACCCTTTGTTGCAAAACAGGGCAAGAGAGAGTGCAGAATAGATCCAAGGACCACCAAGCAAGTGGACAGACCCATGAATGAAAGACACTTAGAAGCCCTGCTGTCACAAGGTCTGTATATCATTGACTGACCCAGAGCCAGGCACAGTCATTTGACAGTAGCATTTGTTAGTTTTTTGTTTAACTTCCATTGATCCTATACTGCCATCTTGTATGATGTTCAATAGAATTTCCAATTACAAATTAAGCTCTATTAACTTCCACTGCAGCGGCTTATTGGTAGTCCACTGAGATTAATCAGAGGCAAAGAACTAAAAGTCAGTAGAGGCCATGCTTGTGGCTTCTCTAAGTGGTTTTCTTTCTTCTTCCTTCTTCATCCATGATGTGGGGGTAGAGGTAGGCATGGAGGTTGGGTCAGAATAGTGTTGGCCGATGTGATGCTGGCAGAGGGAAAGTCCCCTTTGGAGGCCAGGACAGGGCACACTGGCACACAGATGGATACTGTGGACCCTCCTCAGGGGACTCTGAGGTAGACATTGTCAATAAAACATTCATTTCTGCACATGAATATGATGATCACTCAGGGAATTTACAGCCAAGAGTTTGGACTATTGGTCTCAAGTGTTGGACCCTCCACCTATCACCTCAGCTGACCTCTGGAGTCGCTTGCCCTCCTTCTCTGTCTTCTGGGCTTCCTGTCTTATTGCCTGCTCCTTCCTAGTGCTGTGACCATTTCCTCTGAGTACTACCTAGGCCTCTAGCCTTGTCTATCTTACCTGGGTCACAGAGTGAGCATACACCTGTGTGTGTATGTGTGTGTGTGTGTGTGTGTGTGTGTGTGTGTTTGTGTGTGTGTGTATTTTTGCAGTGCCTCTATGAATTTTGTGTAGTGTGTGTGTGTGTATGCCGTGTGCATCTGTCTGTGTGTATTTATTTCTACTTCTGCACTAACAATGGGATTATTGCAAAGCACAGTGTGGGTATTTCAGAGGAGCATCATCTCAAACCCTCTCTGTCACGCATCCCTCAGCAATAGGATCCTTTGGGGCCCACTGCCCTGAGCCATGCCTGGAAATTGGGCGTTGATAATGGATTTGGTTTGTAGCACCAAGGTTGAATCAGAACTAGTGGAGAGTTCAGACAGAGGAATCAAGGAATAGTCCTATCTTAACACGAGACTACTCAAACTTTGATACCAAATCTAGCAGATATGCTTGGGAGAGGTGCCTCTGGTGGAGGACCCTGGCATTCAGTTTCCTGGCTGCTGCCATTCAAAGCTGGTCAGAGGCAAAGGAATGCGACCCTGCATCTGTCACCAAATTTCAAAATCGGTTCCTTTCTGTCTCTTGGCTCTCTCCACATATTCAATAAGGCTGGTTTCTCTAAGTGTAGTACTGAATATTTTCATGACTTTGATAAACAATGTGGGTAATTTAGGCCTTGACAATGAAATATTTGATTTGGTAATCTTTGGAATAGGGTGTGGCTCTGTTCTTCTCTGAAGATAACTTCCCTATTTTCCCTCTTTTGGTCTGGATGAATTTCCACTCCTAGATTTAAGGGTTTTTCTGGCTGCGTGAGAAGTCAATTATCTTTACAGTCTAAATCTCCAACCTCTTCTTTAACCACAATTTCCTTCTTTCCTGACTTTGCCCAGATCCCTTCTTCTCCAGCTTTTTTTCCGCTTCCCCTCAGCATGGCATGGGTGAGAAGCCTTTCTCAGTAATCAATAAAACTCTCCATTCCTTGTGGAGATACCATCAGTTTATGCCAAACTTTGGTAAAATCCATAAGCGTCTTTGGATAAAATGGTGACTGGTTTACTACAAATAGACAAGACAGCGAATCTCCAGAACTCTCCCAAATTCTAGTCTCCAGATTTAGAATTCAACCCAATATTATGAAGTCACATGTATTAGAAGGTGAGACAGGAAGGGGAGGAAAAGTCAGGCACATGATTTTATGTAATTGAGGAAATTATTGAGTATCTTCCACCACTGCAGTCAAACCCAAAAGAAAACCTGCAGTCAAACCCTGGAGGTGACATGGTGAAATCTCCCATGATGTTTGCTCTGAACATGCTACTTTGCTCTTGTGGACTCCAGCGAGGATGGCAAGTGAAAGTACAAAGAAACCACGAGAGAGGCTGTGTTTGTGATATTGCCAGCCTGACTGGAAACAGGAAATACCAGGAATCTTATAATAAATGTGGAGACTTCCAGCCTAATTTCACAGTCTCAGAAGTTTGAATAGAGGTTAGACTAGGCTGCAAATCTTGGGCGTACATTTCAACAAAACTTCCGGTCTCATGGTGACACACCCTGTGTCAGAGGAGTTGCCTGTGAAATTGTCTTGGTTATCTACATACTGAGGTGAACAAATCCCCATGCCCTTCAACTTTTTGAACAGACCCCATGAATAGAAAGTGGGCTTTGGCTATACAGGACTATGAGAAGGAGATAGTATCACTTTGATAATTTCCTAAAGCCAGTTCAGAAACCTTTGGCTGTGGCTTACATAAGACCTATTGCAGAAGGGGGAACAACCATCACTCACAGAAGCAGTACTGGCATCACCTGGGAGCTAGGTGGAAACAAAATGCAGACTCTCAGGTCCCAAACCACACCTACCGAATCAGGGTCTGTGTTTTCATAAGATATTCCAGTGAATTGTAGCCATCATGAAATATAAAAAACTCTGGACTGGAGGACTCCTGACAGCTTTTTGAAAGTTCGGTAATTGCTACTTTCATGTGAGTGATAAGTAGTTTCTGTAGGTAGCCATATAGTCATGTAATACTACCTATATAGTTTCTATACTACCTTCCCTATTATTCATAATCTGAAGAGTCCCATAACACTGTCCTTCAATTAATTCTCCAAAATTATTTTACAGTGTAAGGGTTTGTGTGTGTGTGTGTGTGTGTGTGTGTGTGTGTGTGTGTGTGTGTGTGTTTCCCCTGCTACTGTGTAACACAAAATAAATGTAGCAGCCGGGGTACAGTGGCTCACACACCTGTAATCCCGGCACTTTGGGAGGCAGAGAATTGCTTGAGTCCAGGAGTTTGAGACCCACCAAGGCAACGAAAAAGGCATGATCTTGTCTCTACAAAAAATAAAAAATAAATTAACTGGGCTTGGTGGCACACACCTGTAGTCCCAGCTACTTGGGAGGCTGAGGTAGAAGGGTCACCTGAACCCAGGAGGATGCGGTGAGCTGGGATCATGCCATGGCACTCCAACCTGGGCAACACAGTAAGATCCTATCTTAAAAAAATAAAAATAATAAATAATAAATCCAGCAGTTTAAAACAGCATACATTTATTACCTCACAGCTTCCATGGATTAAAACCCTGGATAAAAGTCCTAGTAAGTCCTCTGCTAAGAGTCTTATCAGGCTGAAATGAAGGTTGCAGTAAGAACTGCAATCTTGTCTGAAACTCAGAGTCCTATTCCAAGTTCACCAGATGTTGACCACATCCATTTCCTTGTGGCTATATGACTTAGGTCTCTGTTTTCTTGCTACCTATTGACTGTAGCTCGCTCTCAGTTCCTATGTGCTGCTCTTGGATCTGTGCTATAAAGCCTTCTCCTTTTATAGAATGGCTTCTGCTAAGTCATAGGAAAGCATCTGCTGCTGCTTCTTGTCACTTCTGTGGGCTCACCTGCTTAAGATAGGCCCACCCAAGGTAATCCCCCTTTTAATGGACTCAAAGTTAATCTATAAGATTCTTAATTCAGTCTTCAAAGTCCCTTTTGTAATATAATGTAAATTATATATGACTCCCATTATACATTCTAGAATTAATATCCCATGATAGTCCCATGTTTTTGCCTTCACTCAAAGGAAAGGAATTATATACAGAGTGTACACCAGGGAATATTGGGGGCCGTGCTAGAGTGCTGTCTTCTATTATAAATACACATAACCATAACACACACACACACAAACACACAAATTACATATAACTCATTTATATGCATAAATTACCGGATTATAGATAAAATCTCTTTGAAATAAAGTAGTATTGCTTCACTTAACACCTTTATTATTTTTACATAACCTTGAAAAAAACCATACCATTGTTTACATATATTTTCTTTAAGTTGATTACTTTTTCAAATTAAAAATGTGCTAAGGAGAAAACTTTAATGTTATTAATATAAATTCACAGCCATCATCATTCATTAGGAAATAGAGGGTAACACAGAATATAAATTCAAGAGAAATAAAACATTATTAAATTAGATCTATAAACCATTGCCTGAACTTGAAGTCCATGCTTGATAATTGCTCTTCTTTGTCAAAAAGGGAGTGTAGTGAGTATCTGAAGAGGGATTAAGATGTCTTAATTCCAAATCAAGTCTTTCTCTCTGTAATAATCAATTGCTGAGATGAGTGTTTAAAGAGTCACTTTCTCACCATATGAGTCAACGCCCCTGTTTTTTTTTTTAAACAACAGAACAATTTATTCTCTCATAGTTACGGAGCATTCTCCATTTCTGGGTCTACTCCCCAAAGGTCATCGCTCTTATTAGTTTCCTAATTGTCCCTCTAGGAATTCTCTCAATAGATCAAGTGTATATATACACACATACATCCTTAAGTTCTTCAACTTGTTCCCCAAATTGCTCTCCAGTTTGCTTTATTCACTTTAATTGCACACTGCTCTTGCTTTACATAGACCTACCTCATAGTTTTAACAACTCTGTAGTGTTCTGTACTAAGCTGTACCACACTTTATGTAAACTTCTCCAGTTGTCATGCTTTTGGATTTGTATCATTTTGCTCTTACAGAAAACAAGGCGGTGAATATCCTCATGTACTTAAATGAAGTATGTCTGTAGGATAAATTCCCAGCAGCTAAATAGCTACATCACAATTGTGTTCATTTAACTTCTCTATAGACAGATGTTGTGCCACTTTATCCTGCCATCAGTCATTTGTAAGAGTGACTCTCTACCCATAATCTTGCTGATTTAGGGTGTTATCATGATTTTCAGAGTATTTTGATATGCAGGAGCTTGTAATTTTCATGGATTCATGTCTGTCACTTTCTTTTATTTATTCATTTATTTTAAAATTTATTTTATTTTAAAGATGTACAGTACAATTCAGGGTTAGGTATACAAATGATTCTTGTACAGGTAAAGTTTAGGCCTACCTCTGGTCCTCACTCTACTGGTTTGAGGTCAGGTACCTTTATTAATGTTATGTGTCCTCCCCACAGCAGTTTATGGCTACTGCCAATCCCTTTTTTTTAGTGTTATGGTAAATGTTCAGGGGCCGCTTATGAGTTCTCACTCACATGATACTCAGTTCCTTGTTTCTGTGATAAATCACTGAGTACTATAGGGATCAACGTTCTTGATGCTGGGTGATTTCTACCTAAGGTGAGTCCCACACTTGATTACTTACTGGGTTTCTTAAAGGTCATTATTAACGATAACATCTTTTGCCCCATGTGGGATAACACGTAAACCTTGTGTGTTACCTTGCATTGTTAGGCCTTTGTTGTCTCTTACATGAAATATTCATGCTAGTATGGCAAATATTCTTACAGCACCAGAAATAATTTCTGAAAACTTTTCTAGCTCCAGGATCTGTGATTACATTCAATTAGTTATGTTAGATAATTTGCATGGGATTATTTGTTAGACTGGCCGACTAGCTACCTAGCAAGGAGTGGCTTTTATTGAAGACTCAGCATGTAGGAAGATGTGAAGTAGAACTGGAAGACCATGCCCATCTGAAACATGAACTGTGGCTCAAGGAAGACAAGCCTGGGTAGGGTCACGTGGGTTCTGCAGGCTGTCAGAGGCAGCACAGGATGATGATGAACTTCTGGTGATGGCAGCGGATTGGCCATGGACTAGAAAGAGATGATCATCAAAAGGCTTAGGACGTATCAAGGGTGAACTATTTACCTCACTGCTGCATAAGGCAGATCCTGACATTCCACAGCACACTGAAACCCTTGCATCTGCCCCTTCAGATCCACCACCACTACTCTCTGCTCCCTCTGATCAGTGTGGCTCTCCTCTGACTTCTAGCTGGGTTGGCCAACAGAAGGCCTAAGGAAGACATGGGAGGATTGGAGAAGAATGAAGATGGGGCCTTTATTTCTTGGCTCCCTCCCTGCCTTAAAGTCATGGATTGGCTGATCCTGCCATGGAGGCCCACAGCCCTTGATGGACAACCCTCTCTTATAGCTAGCCTTCAGCATTCCAGTAATTGCTCCCAACTCTTCCACTTTCTGGCTCAGGACTCAAAAATAGGCTCTCTCTTGTTATTTCATGGTTATTTCCTAAACCCTTCCAACCTACTATGAAGAGTCCCTTCCTTACTCACTCCTCAGTTTGCGTGTGACATTATTTCCTGCCAGAATCCACTATATGCACCACCAGTAGATTTAAATAACACATGCTTTGGGACATTCCAAGCCTATAAGTAAAGGAGATACTGTCCTGCGAAGGCTCCCTTTTCCACCCTGAATTGTGAAGTGAGGTATACACCACACTCTTCCTAGGAGCCTACACAGCCAGTAACTTGGTTTGAGTTCTTCCTTTATCCCACAGACATGAGCTGTCTGTGAAAAGATACTTAGAAATAATAACTTAGTGTTATTTTTTTTTTCATTTAGGAAACTTCTAAAAATGTGAGTAATAGATTTACTCTGCTAATGTAAAGTCTAATTTCTATTTTTAATCCCAAAATGACAGAAATGCTTTTGAACTTGGGAATAGAGTGTGATGACTCCTTCCCCTTAGTATTATACAGACTTGACTTGAAATGAGACACGTAGGTCCATTGAACCTTCCCAATTTTGTCTATGAAAAGGATCAAAGTCATGGGTATAAGCTTGAGACAGGACGCTGAGTGTCTTATAAAGGAGAGAAACGAGGCTGGAGGCCAATTATCCCTGAATTCAATGGTTTCGATTTCAAACAGGATAGGGACTGAACGTTTTTTTTAAAAAAAAAAAACTGAACAATTATTATATTCTAACAAAAGATTAGGTAGGATGAACCTGAATTTGAAGACAAAAAGACATGAATATATCTTTAAAAGGAATAATACTAAGCTTGTCCTGCATTATTCTGGTGAATACTTTACGATGAAGGAAGAGCTCACTCTGTTTTTTGTTGATTCAACTTTCTTCAGCTAGATTAAGCTTAGAGACTGTCAACAGCAACTTTTCAACCAGAAAATCTAATGACAGTTGTTCTCTATGTATGTAACTGGGTGAAATCGTGTGAACAGATGATCATAAGCTCCTTTGTATAATATGAAGCAGTTTAGGCTTGTAAGTACAGCTTCTCTTTGAAGGATTTGTCTTCCTAATAAGAACAATAACCATTTTTCATTTATTGAGTATAAAAGTTGAATAAATATGGATAAGAATCACTGCTGTGGGAAACCTCTGCAAGTGATTCATAGACAACTCAATAAATAACATATTGTGCAACAGTTTCCCCCTTTTGATAATCTCTCAGGTCTTTAGATTATATTCATGAGTCAGTTTCAGTTTGTTGATAACATATTTCATTGATTCTTGATTGCATATAATATTGCATGTCAACATCATTGGAATTGGGGTGGATCTTACAATTTGATGTATTCCAAAATGTTGTCAGTTGTATGTCAGTAAGATGTAATTAGACTGTCATTGCATACCTGATCTTCAATTTGGTAACTGTTCATACCGTTGTCACTTCTATGTCTAAAAAGATGTAAAAGAGTTCTTTCAGTAAGTACTAAATATAGATTCTATGTGAAAAAAGAGCATTATATTATAGTTTAATTGGCAGTCGTTTCTTTTTCTTTGTGTAACATGTAATAATGGGTCTTACCTTCAAAGGCATTGTAGAGTCTATTAAAAGCACACTCTAAAACCTGGTGACTGGCAGAATGGTCTTCCCAAGTGGAGGAGCATGCTGGACTGAAGAAATGCACCAGCAAACAGGGTAGAGCCACAGAGACTTTTTTTTCAGGACAGTGAAAGCAACTGTGTCAAACCAGAAGTTAGAGGACAGTGTAAGCTGGGCTAAGATGTCTAATTTCTTTAAGCCTCTGTGACACTCTTGCTAAATGAAAATTGCGATAAGATCTGCCTCAGTAAGCTTTTGTAAAAATTAGATGAGACTATGCTATAAATATGTTTTTTTAAACAATTATGCCTAGAAACATTTGTTACAGTGTTATCATTCATAAGAATATACTGGAATTCACCTTCACATCCTAAAGAAGGTGAGTAGATAAATTATTGTGCACCCATATAATGGATGTTCATGCAGTGCTTAAATACATTTTAAAATAAATTTTGGAGAACATTTAATAATATGAGAAGATTTGCAAGATGAAATATTAACCATTAAAAGGAAGATAAAAAAGCAAACATAATAAAACATAAAATTAGCACTTTTTAAGTGTTTTGTAAGTTATGTGGATGAGATATTGCTACTAAAATACAAACAATAGTAAGTGCATTTCCTATTACAATCTAGAAAGCAGATTTGCCTACATTTTCCCATTTCATTTTCTCACTGAAATGCTGTAAAGTGCCAGATGGAAATGACATCAAACTTAGAGAGTTGATGAATGTTCACAAGAGCTGCTGTCTCTTCCTCCGTGGTGATGTTTGAGTTAATGTCCAGGGCTGTGGTGAGGCGGGGGAGGAGAAAAGGAGGCAGAAACATCATACACTCACTGAAAGCAGTTCTGACACTATTCAGCTTATGAATCTAGAAATTCTGTCCCCCAGTTCAAAATCCTGCGTTGTTCTTTAACTCTTCCTTTTGCTTTATCTCCCACATGCATCTACTGGGCTCTCTTACTGGTGTCCTCATCCCTCATCTCTTGTGTCTATACACTTTTTCCCATTGGTACTGTCTTAGGGCAAAATCTTCATCAACTCACACATGGGAATTGACAAGTCACCTTGCCTCCTTCAGACTACTGAAGATTTTTATTATCTCTGGGTTCAATCCTTGCTAATTTATTTACTTCTGTGTGATGTCTCCCTCTCTGGTAGTAGTTTTTAAATCACTATTACTCTGTCTGGCATTTTGAAGCCCCCAAAGCACTATTGGTTCATTGCCCTGATTCACTCCATTCTCATTAGCAAACCTTCCCCTTTTGCAATCCCAGTGTTTCCCCTGTGCATTTCCCTCCTGTGGCCTCTCTCTTAGTATGCCTTCTCCTCTGTCACTCACATATTTATATCACATTCACTTTCTAACCAAGCATCAAAATCTCCAACTTCTCCCAGAGCTTACAATACTGAGCACACAATTCAGCTCTCCCCTAGCTACTGTCATATAATGGTATAATCTTATTTTGCTAGTTTGGTTTCATCAGAGACAAGTCATTTCCCCACTCTGGGCCCAAGATCTCTTTTTTGCATAAATGGATAGTAACACTTCATGTTTCAGCTCTCACACAGTGGTGTGTTGAGAATATCAAATGCTAACATGTGAGAGAAAGCCCTTTGCAAAGTTACAGTGCCAGATATCACATTGCTCAGCGTGGGTCCACAGAAGCACAACAACCTGCAAACCAGTTGTAGGAGACATTGCCAGGCCCAAAGGAGATCCCCTTTGATCAACCTTAAGGCTCTGTGTGCCCATCCCTAGCTTCTGTGCGCTTTACGTTTTACACCTTGGTCTTTTTTACAGTCTTGACCTCACAGGGTGCAAGAAATGCCCGGAAGTTTATGTTCCTCAATGCAGCCCTTATCTGGAACTGATAGATTAAAGAGTATTAAGGCTCAGCTCCTTTTCCCAAAGAGGGACAAATTCTGAGATGTGATCTGTGCCCTAGAGCTCCTCATAAGATCTGACTGAGGCTGGGATGTCACCAGGCATCACATTCTTGCTAGTATGTCCTCTTCTCTGCCTGCTTCTCTGCCTCATTTATCAGTTTCTCTTTGGAGAACTTTCTTAATAAATATCCTATACATAATCCAGCAGTCCTTCTCCTGGAAATAGACCCAGAGGAACATAAATCATTCTACCAAAAAAACACCTGCATGTGCATGTTTATTGCCACACTAGTCACAATAGCAAAAACATGGAACCAACCCAGATGCCAATCAAAAATGGACTGGATGAAGAAAATGTGGCATATATACATGATGTAGTGCTATGCGGCCATAAAGAAGAACAAAATAATGACTTTCACAGCAGCTTTGATGTAGTTAGAGACATTATACTAAGTGAACTATTACTAAAACAAAGAACTGAATACTGCATGTTCTCACTCATAAGTGGGCCTTGAACACTAGTTGCACTAGCACAAGTGTGGGATTGACAGATGCTGGGCACTGCTCGGGAGGGCAGGGAGGGGAGGAGGGAGGAAGGGAGAGAAGGAAGGAAGAGGGAGGGGTACTTGGCAACACACTGTGTACTTGGTCCATTGCCAAGGGGAGAGAAGGCCAGCTAGAAGCCCAAACTTCACCTGCATCAACCTACCTGTGTAATATATCCTCACTTGTACCTCACAACTCTAAAAAAACCAAGAAACAAAACAAAACAAAAAAAACCCCTCATGCATATGCCCTCTTCTCAAGTTTTCTTTGGGGAAACCAACTTGAGATATCTGTCTTATGAGTTTGTTCAGAAATGTGGCTGCCACAAAACAAGACATTCATGGACTCCTTCCTCAGGTATATATGTATATATGTATATTCACATGCTCTTTGAGTACCTACTTATAGGCAGCACCATCCCAGGCATTGCAGTACAAATGAAACTGTCAGTCCCTCTGTTGGTAAAGCCACACAACTAGAAACTGACAGCCGGGGTTTGAATTGAATAACTTGCTCCTAAATCCAGTGTTCTTTCCTCTGATTTCTGTCCGTGGATGCAAAATGCTCTTGCATAGGTTCCTGATGTGTTTTGAAGGTGTTGGTCATTTGTTGAATTCAAGGATCTTCTAGGGTCATATCAAAGAAAAATAGTATTAGTTTTTATATCCTATAAGCAAAACTGCATTTTAAAAATCTCATGTATTGTAGCACTATTCACAGTAGCAAAAACATGCAACCAAGTTGCTCATCAAAATTGGACCAGATAAAAAATATTGATATATATACATGATGGAATATTATGCAGTCATAAAAACGGACAAACATACAGACTATGTTGCAACTTGGGTGGATTTAGGGTCTATAACACTGAGTGATCTATCACAGAAACAAAGAACTGAGTCCCATATGTTTTCACTCATAAGTGGACCCTGAACATTTGCCATAATACTATAAGAAAGGGATTGGCAGTAGCAGGGCACTGCTAGGGGAGGAAGGGGGACACATTACATCAATAAGGGTACCCGATGCCAAACCAGGTGAAGTGAGAGCAAAAGGGAAGCCCAAATTTTAGTTGTATGATGACCATTTGTATACCTCATCCTGAATTGTACCCCACATCTTAAAAAAAAATTTCATATACATTTAGTTTGCTTTTCAGCCCTGCTCCAGTTTCCTGGGAGAAACGCGGTGAGTCTGGTTAGTCCATATTGCAAGTGATTCCTAAATTGATTTTGAAGTTAGACAAAGGTTTTAGAAAAACCAAGCTTGACTTCACAGCAACTATCCCATCTGCTAATGGCTGAAGTCTTAGGCAATGGCATAAGCCCATCCATGGGCTTTTTGATAAAACTTTTGCATCAAGGATGGTATCTTAAGAAGGAGCAAAATGTATAAGCCATGCCCTTCAAAATTTGAACCACTGAACCCAAAGTCAGGTATGAAATTTGCTGATATTTTGAGTCCAAGGGGAGGGTGAAACTCCAGATAGAATACTACGGATTTTCCCATGATGTTACTGCCTCACTGAGATAGCTTCTTCAAGAGGGCAGGCAGATGGATTGGCCACTTGTGGGGGATTCCAAGTGCCTTGCCAATGGAATCCAAGTTTTTAGTTTCTTGATGCCACAGTCAGAGCAGTAGTTTAATGTCTGGGAAGTATAGGAAGAGCACAAGGAAACACCAAGACCTTCACATTGATCTTTAAACACTCATGCTTTGTGTAATTTATATTTGCACTGACCAATTTAGCACTCCTCTGGGATGGATCACTTAATTAGAAAGAATTTAAAAAGCTGTTGTTTGATGTATGTGTCTTAATTATTTCCAAGTGGCAGAATTGATCCCCCTGTTATGAATTTGCCTCCATTTGTGAGACCAATGGAGCACCATTAAAGGGAAGGGAAGGTCAGAGGTCACTCTTTCTTTACATTTAATGTCCTCAAGCTGGTAGGTTATTTATGAGGGTTATTATGCTTTGGGTAGCGTTCTCAGTTTTTCAGAAGAGTTATATCGCTATGTAGCAATGAGATACCACTCATCTTGACTTTATTCACTTGTGCTCCAGATATCAGTTGGAAAGAAGTAGACTGGGAATATGATTAATTGTCATGGATTTGAGCAGCAATCAATATGGCTTCCATAATTGCAAATACAGGGATTTGGCCACCGTGGGCTCTATAGCTTGTTCTTACACAGTGTTGCCTTGTATCCTGAAGAGAAAGATAGTGCTTTTTCACCAAGAGGTTCATATTCTGAATTCTGAGCTGTTTTTTCTTTTGAATTTCATGCAAAATTTCAACCAAAAATATGCATCCCCCTGGCAAATAAAAGTGGAGTATAACTATAGAGAAAGGTTATGAGTTTGTGTTCCTAAACCAGACTTCCTGGTTTAAAATAATAACTTTGTGTGTGGTCTTGAGCCAGTTATTTAACATCCAAGTGCCTCAGTTTCCTCATCTGTAAAATGGGCAAAAGAGACAATGTTCAGAAATAAATGAGTAATTTCATGCAAAAAATGCTTGGTTTCTGACACCCATTAAGCACTTAATACATGTTAGTTATTATTATAAGGATCCAAAATTTCCCATGGGTTTTTCTTTCTTCATTTCTGCCCCATAGTTTATCATCTGGGTTGGGCTAGTGGGTTGACCCTTTGTTGATGATGTGTTTATTCTATTCTGGTTTGTCCCAGCTTCCCCTCAGGTCCACATTCTGCTAGTTTCTCTCTCTTATGGGGGTTATTTGTCACAAGTAAATTCTCATCAGGTCAGGGAGTGCAAAGTCACTGTGCATGTGTTTGTATATGTGAAAGGGGCCGTGGCAGGGTATTGGTTACACCACAGGTTCTGGGGTCAGATGAATCAGGTTTATAAATTTATAGCGGTGGCTTCCTAGCTCTATGACCTCATCAAGTTATTTGACCCTAAGCCTCAAATCTTCACCTATAAAATGGGTATAATTCATCAAGTGGTTATGCAAGTTAAATGCAACAAAATGCCTGGCATCATTCCTGGCATATGGAATATCTTTAATTCATGTTAGTTATTATAGCTACATATATGTATACTCAAAACACGTAGTCACCAGCTAATACCAAGCTCTTCACATTTTGGAGAGGTGGTTACATTTTAGGGATTGACTGATAATTTAAAATTTAAAAATCTGCCATCTGGTTTCCAGTTGGCTCTGTTTCAGAGTTGCTCTTGTCAGCTTTTAAATTGGAAATCTCACTGAATTAAGAATATACAAAGTGATAACTTTCACCCCTGCTGAAGTGCTAAGGGTTCAGACAGTGCTACTCTTCAGTGGATTTTCTGTCTTTGGCATGAAACCAAGGGTGCACTCTTATTTGTTTAGATGGTCAGTGAATGATATTCCTCACAACCAACAAAGGACCCAATGCACTTCTTGCACAGTTAGGCTCTTATGAATTTGGTATTGATATAAGCGAAATCACATTTTGGCCTTCGTTCTCCACTGCTAGAGAGAAATGGGAGGGGGAGGCTTCTCTGGCAAAATGTGGAGCTGAGAGTATCCTTCAGAAGGTGAAGTATGTTTGGGGGTGCAGAAGTCTGTAGTCATGAGGCTAATGCCTAATCCAGGGTTAGGCATCAGGGGATTTCTTTTCTTTTTTTTTTTTTTGAGTTGGAGTCTCACTATGTAGCCCAGACTGGAGTGCAGTGGCTGCTCCCGGCCACCGCAGCCTCGACCTGCTGGGCTCCGGCGATCCTTCCACCTCAGCCTTCCAAGTAGCCGGAACTACAGGCGCGTGCTACCACACCTGGCTGATTTTTTGATTTATTGTAGAGATGAGGTCTCACCAAGTTGCCCAGGCGGGTCTCGAACCCACGGGCTCAGGCAATCCACTCGCCTCGGTCTCCCAAGGCGCGGGATTACAGGCTGAGCCACAGAGCCGGCTAGGGGATTTCTTACAGCAGTGAGAGATGGGGAGGGAGAGAAACCGGGTAGCCCAGATGGCCCCAATTCTGATTCTTCTAAAAATCTGTGACTGTCTTGGGGACTACTATCACCATGTATTCTATGCCACGGGACCCAGGGCAGATTTTTCCCATCTCCTGAGCTCCCGGTGACCCAAGCTTTGAGGGACACAACAGCACAAACTGTGTCTATCACTGAATGTTCCCCTGGTAACTGTGGTAAACTGAGGTTAGATGGAGTCAATTTGGAGGATCACTGTTGTTTTACCTATCCTAAGAAGGATGATTTGTGGTGATGAGGGGTCAATCCCATAATATATTTTAAAATAATAATAGCTCAAATTTATCAAGTGCGTGCTCTGTAGCAGACTAAGCATTTTAAATTTCTGATCACACTTTATCTTCACAACAACCCTGAGAGGTAGCTGCTACTATCTTTCCTCTTGTACAGATGAGGAATTAAAGCCCAGAGGGAGGACGTTTCAGGAAAGTCTCAACAGCAAGAAAAGAATAGAGCCAGCCCCAGAGTGACTTATACCTAGAGTGACTGACCATATAGTTTATTGTCCTAGTTAGGGCATTTTTGAGAATGAAAAGGGGCATTATCAGTTATGACACCAAGGCAACAAGTATACTCCAAGGCCATCCATGCAAACTGGGATATGAACTCTTAACTACCACTGACTCTGTTTGTTCCTTAGCTCTTTAACAGAACTCCTTTTTTTGTAAACATGATGACCCAGGCAAATGACTAAAAATAAGTCTTTCGGGCACCTTTTGGTTGGAAGATGAGAGGCAGGGAAGCCTTTGAACATTCCTTAAATGCATGCATATTTTCCTCCTGGTATATAGTTCATAGGTTAGATTACATGCTACCTCTTTCTCTTTCTCTCTTTCCGTCTTTGTTTCCTCCCTCCCTCCCTCCCGCCCTTCCTCTTTTCCTTCCTTCCTTCCTTCCTTCCTCCCTCCCTTCTTTCCTTCCTTCCCTTTATTTCTTGCTCCTTTCCTTCCCTTTCCCTTTCTCTCTCTCTTTCTCTCCCTCCCTCCGTTCCTCCCTCCCTCTCTACCTCCTTTCTTTCTTTCTCTCTCCTTTCTCTCTCTCTTTCTTTTAACATGTCCTGTGTTGGTCACAATTAGATCTTCATTTCAATCTCCAAGGATCTTTCTCAAAATCAACATGTGCTTCCATATCCTAGGGAAGACTAGAGGTTTCATTTCATACTGAATATCAGTGAGAATATCCATTAGGCACTTTTGTCGCCAATAATCTTGTGACAAAATAAATGCAACAAATCTCTAAAGTCCTCATACACGGGGCTACTGTATATTTAATTCTCAGAGAAGACATGAGGAGAATCCTCTGTGTTCAGAATGGCTTAAGGGCAAGTTTTGGGCTACAAAGGCAAAGAAAGTTAAAATATAAAACATTCTGATCACCTTTTTCGCAGGACATGCTCCAGAACACAGGAAGATAGGATCAGCCCAGTTGTGCCAAATGTTGATAAGCAGTGGCTCTTAGTTAAATATTCATGAAAAAGATATTTGCTTTTGCCCAAGGGCACAATAGTTTGTTCTGTTTGAGCTAGGTGATGCCATTCACACTTTCTTGGAATAAACACACATGACCCAAAAATGGATCATCTGGGACTTGTGTATTGATAGTCTGTGCAAACTCTTGTTAAAGGGACTGTTTCTACAAGGGGTACCACCTGAGGGACCTTTGAAGGGGACAACCTATCACAGAGCTTAGATGTTCTGTTTTCTGAGCAAAGCAAATGAGGGTGCTCCTGGGTCAAGATGGAGCTCTTGGTCCAAAGGTCTGTTATGAAGAATCTTTTAATGAGTAGGTTGCAATCAAGACTGACCTTAGGGTAGACCACATCTTTTGCTACCTTCATTTGTAAAGAACAGAGGTCGCAATCTGATTGCTACAGAAAGAATAAACCTCATAGTTATGTGTCACCAAGCAAATTACTATAGGAAATTGGAGCATCGCCTCTATGGGGAGCTTGGAACATGTAACCCCGAGTTACCCTGTCTATGGGACAAGAATGTGGTCATTGAGGGGTGCTTCTTTTGGCATTGGACATCAATTTCCTGGTGTTTCCAGCTGGCATTGTACTTGGGCAAAGTGGGCTTCGGCATCTAGAGAGTCCTTTGACCAAGCATCCAGGGAGCTGGCTGGCTCTACCACCATTCATGGAAATGACAAGTGTGCATGGGATATGGGTGGAACATGGACTACATTTGCTCCATAGGTTGTTTTGATTTTTTTTTTTTTTTTTTGAGTCAGAGTCTTACTCTGTCACCCATGGTGGAGTAAAGTGACACAATCACAACTCACTGCAGCCTTGAACTTCTGGGCTCAAACAATTCCCCCACCTCAGCCTCCCAAGTAGCTGAGACTATAGGCTCATGCTACCACACCAGTTTCATTTTTTTTAAATTACTGTAGAGACAGGGTCTCACTATATTGCCCTCAAACTTCTGGTCTCAAGCGATCTTCTCTTTTGGCCCCCAAAGCTGAGATTATAGGCATGAGCCTCTGCACCCAATCTGCTGCATTGTCCTTTGCAGTGGGGGGCAATGGTAAGTGAAGATAGAAGGAAAAGTGTGGGATGAATAAGGGAGAGTCTTGAAAAGAACTCATGTCTGGCCTAGATCCAAGGCTTCTCAAGTCCCTCAGAGTTGTTCCCATGGAGTTGTGACCTCACAGTGTCCAACCTGGAGTTTTTCAATATCAATTAAGAGCAATAATGTAAAGTAACTTAAAACCAGAAAGTTGAGCTTCTTGGTAATCACTGAAATCTTTGAATGCAAATGTTGGTGTGCAGATGTCTATGTTTATTTTTATAGTTCTTTTCATTCATTGAATATACAAAGGCAAAAAGAGTCAAGAACCACAATTTTAGAATTAACAGATCAGATTCCAGTGTATTTGTTACAGTTTAACTTCTTGGAGATTAGAGACTACTCGCCTTAGTCATTTTAATGAATTATTTTATTATGTTCTCCATTTTCTTTCAATTTCTATATAGCTATTACAACTGAATATATGTTAAATATTCTAGATCCAAGGTATAGAAATAAAGCACAACTTTTCAAAATGTAGGGTTTTGTTTCTTTGTTTCTCTACACATTAGTAGGATTTTTTTTTGTTCTGAATATCTGGAAATAAATTGTTCTGTTATCATCTTATACATCTATAATCTCTATAACAACATATCTCTCTAAAGGCATATAATTATCTGGGTATAAATGATCAAATTTACTAATATGTGTAATTTTGGGGGTCAATAGTTATGTGTATGTGTGCATGAATTCTCTCCTCCCCATTTAGTTTTTCTACCTAGTTTTGAAGGTAAATTAGTGATATTAATGTACAGGTATAGTTACATTCTCTCTCCTTACACACACACACACACACACACACACCCTTGGGCATGATCTTTTTCATAAAAATTAAGAATAAATAACCAGCTTTTCACTCATCATATTTCATATTTTGCATTTTAGTGGGTCTTCAGATCTCTGTGTGTCTAAGTTGCTGATTGGAGGGTTGCGAGGGTAAGAGGGTGAAGGAGACTATGGTAGTATTTCACATAGTAATGATGGCAGCTAGTTTTAAAATACTCATAGCTGAAGAAGTTTTAAGACAGAAGACTTCGCATCTGGAAGTTATATAGATTGGTGACACATAAGCATGATGTTCATTCTTTCTGTAGCAATCGGGTTGTGACCTCTGGTCTTTACAAATGAAGGTAGCAAAAGATGTGGGCTACCCTAAGGCCAAGTCTTGATCACAACCTACTCATTAAAATATTCTTCAAAATAAACCTTTGAACCAACATGGAGTTGTCCAGAACTCTGGGGCCTTTACCCCAAACTCAAGCCTCCTTTGAGACAGAGATGTGAGATTTTTCTTCTGTTGAACAGAGAGTAGCCAGATTGGCTTTGGTTTCATTAATAAGGTAAATCAAGTCCCTTTCTCAAGAAGTGACACATTCTGGTCCAAGAAAGAGGAGAGTCAAATATTTGAATTCTACTCACAAATTCATGCTGCATGATTTTATTTCTTTGTGAAATATTCATTGAGCACCTAATATGCTCCAAGTACCAAATATGCTAGGTGATAGCTCTCAATAACTACCCCATCCTTATAATTTATCTTACTGTAAAGGCCTTGAACCTCTGTTTTCTGCCTCCTCCCTTCTTTGCCTTCAGATGGGCAGGCATGTCTATTCCCGTTAATCATTTGCCTGGGCCTTGAACTCTCAGGAGAAGTATTCTGAGTATGGAAAGAATTTTACTAAGCATTGCCTATTGATCAACCACCCTTTAGAATTTTTTGAAGGCCAGTTTTATTTGCTCATGTAATCCTCCAAGAAACACAGATATTCTAATCTGAAACACGAAAAACATTAATTTGTTCTTGTACTGCAGCAAGTTATAAACCTCAGGAAATTATACTCTAACAAAGTGGTGGCACTAAGGAATTAGGGCTCCTGGGGATATGGAGTTGAGACCTGCCTCAATCATTTTCTTGCTATGGAGGAAGTGCTGATCTCAGAGTTGGGCACCTGGGGCCCCTATGCTGTGTCCTGTGCTGTAACAGGCTATGACTGTTAGATTTGCGTCTGTCCCCATGCATACTGTTCCTCATTGGGCAAGAAGTCTAGAAGACTAGGTGACGTAGCTACCTGAAACCCACAGTCTCTTGTTTAAACAAGACCATGTGTTAAGTAGCCTAGACCAGAATCCACTGTTAAAACTGTCCTTAGTCCTTTCAAGGCCTGCAGGGGACTCTTCCTCCAGTTTGTCTCCCCCACACCTGAGGGTGAATGACACTGCTAGTAGATTCACTTTCAGGCCTGAGAAGTGGCCAAGGGGCAGTTAAATGTAGGATGGAACAGTGTGGATGAAACTTGAGTAGGTAGTCTGCGTTAGATAACATACAAAAGGGATCAGAACACTTCATGTTCAGCAAATGTTAGCTATGATAAGTTGATCACCGGTAAAAAATAAAAAAGAGACAACATACACTATGTCTAATTTGTTTATTTCTACAGCTGATAAAAAGAGAGGAAAAAGCATAAAATTGAGCCATGGTGACTGGGCACATTTATTGTATTTCAAGAGACAATGCCTTCTGAATAGACATTCAACTGTAGTTATATAGTGTGGGGCATGGTTACTCAGGTTTTAAAATTTATTTTGTTTAAATGTTTTCAGTCCTCAGCGTGTAGAAGAGGGGCATGCCTCTATACAAAGACAGAAAATAAATGGTTTAGGAAATGCAGAAAAAAAAAAAAAGTATCAAATGCACTCTGAAAGCATACGGGGGAAGATGATAAGGAAATATTTGACATATATGCCCTCCAGAGATAGCTTACCAAAGACTGGGTCAGCTTCACTGGTTTCACAAAATGGTCTTGTTATGGGGACATTTTCCAGGGCCAGCCAGTCTTGTGACAGTTGTCTATGAGTTTCAAGTTGAAGAGAGATTATTGTTTCCAAAGCATCATTTTTAAATACTTTTTTTTTAAAATACTAGGGGTAGGTAATTCAATCTATACATTATTGTAAAGAGGTCACAAGGTTTTGGGTTTCTATAGGAGTCTGTCAAGCAGCTCAAGCAAAACCAAGTGAAACTTTGCTGCATAGTGATGTGAGTGATGGAGGCTAAGGTGGAGGGGGAGAGAAAATCTCCAGCATAGCCGATAGTAAATTCTTACATAGCGAAAACACTCAGGACAAGTGACTTTGAGAGTTAGAGTCAGACTGAGAAAAGTATCCACTTCAGGGTCCTGGTTGCTTAAAAATTTCAAGATCAGTAATGGGGTGTGGTCTTATACTGGGTTTCCTAGAAGCAGAGCCTGAGGCAAGGATTTAGTTCACATGATTTACTGAAGAAATCCTCTCAGGAGAAAGGGAGTGAGGGAAATAGGATGGGCCAGGAAAGTCATTGAGCAAGTACATGATCTCAGGTGGAGTTGAACTTCAGACTTTTTCCATGAGAAGCTCTACAGTTGACTTTACTTTAAGTCCAGAAAGCTGTTTTTATTTACTTATTTTTAAATTCACAGTCAGTCAATCATTGGCTGCCTCTCCATAGCACCTAGTATGAGCAGGAAGTATAACCCTTCAGGCAAGGTGGCTCTGGTTCAGCCAAGGGCAATTATTCAATAAGGGGCAATCGTAAAATACTCACAGCATCTGAGGGTTGAGTACAAAAGCCTATTAAAAGGAATT
This sequence comes from Tarsius wallacei, assembly GCA_963574415.1. Classification (NCBI taxonomy): domain Eukaryota; kingdom Metazoa; phylum Chordata; class Mammalia; order Primates; family Tarsiidae; genus Tarsius; species Tarsius wallacei. The sequence goes on from CAUYQG010230024.1 coordinate 48,972, forward strand.
GTGGTGGGGAACCAAGAATGTCCACTGCCAGCATTGTATACACATATATACACTCATATATTTAACTTGGGGCCTTAGGATTATGCTTAAACAAGCATGTGTCTGTGAATCACAAATATAAATTACAAATATAATTATTGCATCTATTGACATGCAGATATATTTAGTACAGTTGTTAATATTAAAAATATTTATGGCAGGGTTGAAATCTTTCAGGACTGCTGAATTCCTACTCTGCATAAAACCAATTAGAACTTTTACTCTGGGGCAGTATTTGCCCCGGATGTGTAAACCCTAGTACCTAATTTAGGGGATTTGGCTTCATCTTCATGCTGGGAAATGGGTTGAGAGCAATGACAGTTGTTGGGGTAGAGGCGTTGGAGATTTGCATTGAGCCTTTGGACACAGGCTGTAGAAGAGTCCTCTATTAATTTATTTTAGAATTATATAAAAAGAGAGGAAAAATTCCTTTCTCTGACTTTTCTTATACTTGGTAAAATGGGCTGAGGATCCAGCAGCTCAGGTCCATTCTACCCTTGATATGATGTCTGGGAGTTTGGCTGCTAGAACTCTTGCAGTTTATTTAAGATTCAGGAGTAAATATAGGAAAAATAATAAGCAACCAGTTTTCTATCCCTTAGAATGATCTTAGAACTCCTAGAAAACTTTTCTATTGGTCATCTGGGAAAAAAATAAAAGAGATATTGTACAATATTGTAGAAAAATATTTAAACCTATTTCAGCTATATTGAAAAGTTATTTATTACAAGTCTGCTTGACGAACAGGTCAACAGGAGACACAGAAGCCACAGAACTTGATAAAGCAACATAACTTTTACAGTGCAGTTCCATTAACATCCAAACTGACATCCTCCATTGTGAGGTCCTTGATTGACTTAAGTTATATATATCTTTTTTGCTTCTTTAAAAAAAGTAGCTTAAGTTTTTTATTTTGTGTTCTACTATTAACTCTACTCTTGTTTGAGGCATGAATCTGTGGGATGTTCTTGACAATATGTTCAATTTTTAAGGATCAAAGACCTAAGTAAGGAGTGACTCTCTGCTCCTGCCTCCATTCCAGAATGTCTTTTCCATTATCACACAATCAGAAGTTGTAACTGCTTTGCTCACAGCACTGTAAAACCCATGTCACTTAAGTGTCCTAGAGCGAAAAAACAGGAAAGACATCTGGGAAGGTTAATCATCTTACAGAATTGCCTGAGTGACTTTCTCTGGCTAAGGAACGGTAGCTAGTATGATACAAGTAGAGACTTGAAGTGTGCTCGAGCATTGGGTCTGGCTGCTCTTTGGACCCTGAGACCACCAAGTGAAGGAGCTTGGGTTTGTCTGCTGGAGGATGACACCTGACCCAATCACCAGACATGTGAGCGAGGCTATTCCAAAGAAACCAACTACCTGCTGACCAGGCACAGGCACATGAGAGCTGAGCAACATCATTCAAGATTGTCTAGATCAGAACTGCCCAGTTGACCTAAGGACTAATGAAGTAAATAACCGGTTGTTATTTTAAGCCAGTAAGTTTTGGGCTGATTTAAAGAAAACTAACATTTCCTTGAAACTCATTAGCTCCTATGATTTCTAAAGTCATCACATGTTCACAAACTCTTAATTATCCTCAGGTTACTTTAAAGGGAGATTAATTTTTGTCTGATAGTGTAATAAATGACTGGTTCTAGAATTTCTCATTTGCAGACAGTTTATTCCTTAGTACTTAGAAGTCTGGAACCCCACTGGAGGTGAGAACACCCAGGAAGTGTTGGGTAACCTGTACACACCATTTTGTGCTCCAGCAAGCTCCAACTTTTCCATTCATTCCCTCTATCTTAAGGGGATCTTAGCCAAGAAAAATTCCCAGGCCAGTACCTTCCATGCTTCACTGGTGGGACAGAGGCCATGTGCTCATGGTCTCTGTCTCTGCTCATCAGTGTCTGTCACAGAACTCACACTGGGCTGGGCTTGACTGGTTAGTGATGTGACCTCATCAACAGCAAGGGTCATTGCAAAGCAAGGGCCTGATGGGTAGAGCCCAGGGCGCTAGCCCAAGACTTGGGCCTGGTACAAAGGAAACAAATTACTTAATGAATGACTGCAAGTCCTTGATCAACCGGATGTGGGCCTTTACCTGCCTAACACGAGTGTTGACTTGTTAGCTAACACATTCCACCTGGAAGAGTCAGCAGGGAAACCCCAAGCCTGGCCTGGCTCTGACTACAAGAATTCCTGACACACCAACTGCCGAATAATGGCGTGAAGTTTGCAAACAGAGGGTGTATTTTGATTCTTAAGTTGCTAGTTACATTCATTTTTAAGATTTCTTTGCAGATGAAAAGGAGTTGCAGGGTATAAAAACATGAAGAAGAGAATCAGGAAGCCTGAGTTTTTCTTGCCACAGCTCTGCTACCCACTGGATGTATGAACATGGCCAAGGCACTATTCTTTCAAAGGCCTCCATTTTATCACTGGTGAAATGAAGAAGTTGAATTATATCTTCTCTTGGGCCTTCTGAGGTCTCTATGTATGTCTTATTCAAATATGTAAATGGTCTAAGAGAGAAAGATGTAAAGATACCTTTGTATCTTAAGGTAGCACTTAAACTTTAATATGCATTTAAAAAATCACGTGTGAATCTTGTTAAAAGGAAACTGCTCAGGAGGTTTGAGTGGGGCCTAAGAATCTGAATTTCCATTAAGCTTCCCGGTGAGGCTGATGCTGTGGGTGATCATGGACAACACTTTGAGCAGCAAGACCTTACAGGATGTTTTTCTCATGTTAACTAATTCCATGAAGAACAGGAATGTTTATTGGCAGGCTAACATGGGCGGAAGGCTTGAAAAGCACAAATCATTTAAATTTGTTGTTTTTGAGTGCTCATAGCATGAGGAACCAAAAGATAATTTTTCTCATGGTTTTGTAAATGTTTAAAGCTAAATGCATTTCTGGAGTCCCTTTTGGTTTTATTGAATGCTTCCTGCGAAGACGTTCCATTTTAGTTGCTGTGATTTGGAGTGTACTTCGAGAGATGAAGGTCTGCAAAATGTCCTTTGATGTCTCTTATGTAGAACTACATATTTGACAGATGAAATATATTTTAAGATTACCAAAATCATGATCGAATGCAGGCGAACAAGTAGAAGCTTGTGTAGCAGTTGCAAAAGATCCAGCATGCTTAGAACACTTTTGGTGATAAAGAGATACATATTTTAAAAATGACCATCATTCTTGGTTGTAAGTCTACCTCTATTTTCAATTAGTGTGGCCTAAAGTGGAGTTTGAGTTAGTAAGTCAGTCTGTTGTTTTTTTTTTTCTTTCTTACATTGGTGAAGGTAGGTGGTGGTGGTTAACAAAAAAAATCTGGGAAGTTACCCAAGCACTATGCTTTAATCTCTGGGCAGTTTTCGATGCTCTGGTACAATACCAGGGATCAGAGATGTGAAAGAAAGTTCTTTTACCTCTTTCTTGAAGGAAAAAAGCAAATGTGGGAAGATGTGATTTTGCTTTATTTTCTGAGGGAAATGCCACCAATTTTTATGGTTTCCCAAGCACCTAGTAATAGTAATTTCCTTCACCCTCCTTAGCAGAGTCAAAACAGGAGCTGCAAATTTAAGTGCTTCCAGTCACCAGGCAGTTAACATAACTGAGTTAAAAGACTGAGGCAAGACAATATGGAGTGGTGGAGACTGTCTTTAAATGGAGAACTTGTATTCTATCCTGATTATAGTCTTTATGCAGTTTTCATTTTTCCCTGATGAAGTAGGAAATCTCTCATGTTTTTAAATATTTCAACGTAGTTTTTAAAGAATACTGCATAGGTTCAACAAAACACACCTGTAATTAGATTTGTTTCAGCAAAAGAATGACAGTGACTAAAGGATTTCTGGTTTTATTTACTGATCTTGTCTTTGGTAAGTTATGTTGCACTCTGAGATTCAATATTTTGACCCACAGTGTGAACATTTTGACATTGTTTATTCAGATAGTGATGAAATGTTTTGCATTTTAAAGGACTGTGGTCAATAGATTTATGTTAATCACATCCCATGTTGATAAAGATCTCCCAGAGTCTAAGTGAGATGCTCTTTGTCTAAAATATGTTACTGAAAATTGAATGTTGAAAAAAAGGTTCATAGGCAAAACTAGTGTCCTCCGATATATATATATCTTCTATCTATGAATATTTTAAGTAGTCCCAAAGGGTTTTTAAAAAGGAAACTGAAGAGAAGATATACAAAGTTTGAACCAAACTGGTTTCTGTGTAGCATTAGACAGGACATTTAGACACTTTTGGTGTTAACTATTTTCTCCTTGTCATCTTCAAGGTTGTTAGTATAGTTTTTCTACTGTAGGGATGAATTAATTTGATCAGCCTCCCTTGAACTCTTCCTGTTTTCTATGTGTAGCACCTTCTAAAATTTCTTGTGATCTTTCAGGTTGTTTCTCTCTCCTCAACGGGACCATCGCTAAGAAAGTTCTTAAAGTCTGTGCCTCTGCATACACTTTATTCTTTCTTCCATAGTTTTGACTCGAAACCAGACGAGGACAACTCTCATAATTTGTGCTTTCTCCTCAATCTTACAGCCATCCCTTACCTTCCCTCCTATTCTTACAGCCACATTCCTAAGGGAGGACTCCATCATTTTGCCCTTGACTGTCTTCCACCATAGGTAGACCCCATTGAACCCTCCTGATTCTTCATAGTTCTGGCTATCAAGCACTACCCCTAGCTGGCAGTCAGTGTCAATTAACATGTCTGATGAATTTCTTTTATTTCTCCTTTTATCAAGGTCTTTCATTATGTCTCAAGGACAAATGCCTGCATTTATTTTAATTATTAAAATACATCTGGATGTTATAGCAGTTCCAGGAGATGAGCCCAAAATGAATGTGTGTTTATGTTCTAGTTCTGTCCTTCCTACTGTTTGAAAAAAGTTAAGAATATTGATAATTAAAACCTTTTTATGTTTGTATGTTGATGATAGAAAGTCATATATTTTCACAGGCTATTATGCACCTTCCATACACTAATTCCAGGTACTCTCTCACTTCCAGGAATCTATCATCCCCAATATCACCTTATAATAATAGAAAAGTTTCTGTAGTTTTTCTACTTTCAAACCCTCCCCTACTTGGATCCAATCTTTGACAGATTTAATTGCTATTAAGTGCATTTTATATCTACTCAGAAAATCTTCCATTCCCTTTATCCTATGCATGAAGAAATCGGATGGTCAAGAGCCTTCATAAGCTCACCTAAATCACTTTGGCAATGGGATCTTTCCTGAGATAGACTCAGTATTATTTCTGATGTCTCTTCTAGACACACAGTGGTCCCAGTCAGCCTGATCACTTTCTTATCTAGATAACTCACATGACCATTCTCACCAGTCCCTACTCCCAGGTGTTGTTCCCATTTGGGGGCTCCATGTTCTACCTACTTTCTTTATATATACATGTCTGATTATGTATGGGTAATGTTTCTGACCTGTTTGCAAGTTGCAGACATGACGTCTCTTACTCCTAAATACTTCACTGGGTAAAATAACTTTCTTTGACATAACCATAATACAATAATCAAAATCAGAATCATAAGAGTGATGAAACTCTGTTAGCTAATCTACAGACTTATTGCAATTTCCCCAACTGTCTCATTCATTTCCTTTATACTAAAAGAAAGGGAAATCTTGTCCAGAATCTGATCCAGGGTCACTTGATGCATTTAGTTGCCATACTTGTCACATCTTGTTTAATCTGGAACAGTTCCTGAGCCTTTCTTGTCTTGCACACCTTGTCATTTTTTAGAGAGTAAAAGTCAGTCATTTTGTAGGCTGTCATTCAAGTTGGCCTTGTCTGAGCATGATTAAATTCAAGTTATGCATTTTTGGCAAGAATATCACAGAAGTAAGGTTAAATCCTCCTCAGTGTATCATATCAGCAGACATTTGTCCCAGTAGTAGTGATTTTAACTCTGGTCACTTTCTTAATGTGGTGTCTTCCAGGCTTCTTCGATGTAAAGGTAAGGTTCTCTTTTGTAGTTAAATATTTTATTGGAAGATACTTTGAGACTAGGTAAATATTTTCTCTCTCTCTCTCTCTCTTTGAAATAATTTTAGACTTAACAGAAAAGTTGCAAACGCTGTACAGATTTTCAATATGCTTTGTGTCTAGCTTCCCCCAGATTAATATCTTAGGGGAGACACTTTGAGATGATGCAAATATATTGTTCTCTTCAAACTTTCACAACTGATTAGAGTATCTATTAGCAGATTTTACCTTCAACAATTATCACCGTGTCTTTGCTGTGATTTTTTCTGATCATGCAAACTTTCACTCACTTTTTAAAAAAAGCATCCATTGATTCTTGACTGGAACAATTATTACTATGCTGATTTTCAAATAGTGATTACTAAATCTTCAACTTTGTTTCTTAATGATAAGCATGAAATTTTCAGGGGCATAAACTAGAGGTGGTAAAGTCCTGTCCTCAGCTTGAATCCGTGGATTCTACTTTATTCAGTCTTAATGTTAGACTCTCATTTCTAGGTGATCATTGAAACCAGAGCTGCTTTGGGAGAAACTATTACCTCAGAGGAATTATCAAGACAATTCTATGGGGCTATAACACATCTTTGTAATTTAGGAGGAAGCTTTAACCTTAATTGAGCATAAGACACAATAGTAGCAGTCACTGACATTTGTTTAGCACCTTATAATTTTGCAAAGCTGTCCTTAAAACAGTTTAAAATATATTAATTGTTGTGTCCGCAGGCTAGGTTTGGTTTACTGGCACTTGCACAAATATCTCTGTATAGATGACCCCCAACCCCCCATTTTCTAAAGCTTCATTTTTGCGGGGGGATGTTTGGGTGGTCAGATAAAGTAGCACTAACTTGTTATAACAAATACTATCAATATCCCAGTCTCAGTAGCTTGACACTATAAAAGTTTGCTTTTTGTTCATGAAAAGTATTATGTGAATATTCCTGACCATGGGGAGTTCTTTAACATGGTCATTCAAGGACCCAGGCTCTTTTAATTTTATGGCTTCCCCTATTCAAGTACCTCTTCTTGTCTGGATTCTCAATAATTGGATGGCAGGAGAGAAAAGAGAGAATTTGGAGAATGCTTGGGAGATGCTAATAGTCAGGCTGGAAATAGCAAATGGCACTTGTGCTTGCATTACATTGGCTAGAACTTAGTCACATGGCCATTCTTACTGCAAGGGAGGCTGGGAAATGTAGTTTATCTGTATTCCCAGGAGGTACAGGGAATGATTTTGTTGTAACACAGCAGTTCTGTCACAGTTTTTTTTCTTTGAGATTACTACATGGCACATGAAGTCTAGGGACATGAAACCTAGGGTTTGGCTTGGAGGTGATTAATAATTGTATTGTGTTGATTGCATCAGATATAAAGGTTAAGCCTTAGCCTAATTTATAAACAAAAAAGGCTCTCTGACTTTTATTTACTTTTTATTTATTTATTTATTTGTAGAAATGGGGTTCTTGCTATGTTGTCAAGGCTGGTTTTGAATTCCCAGCCTCAATCAATTCTCCCATCTTGGCCTCCCAAAGTGCTGGGATTACAGGATGAACCACCACGTCTGATCTTCCTGACTTTTAAACTCATGTTAGTGCAGTAGCAAACTTTCTATTTCCCCTAATAGCCCTTCTCCCTTTGATCAAACTGTCTCTATAAATTTTTTATTCCAATGAATCACTAAATCAAACTCTCTGTCTAAGCAGAGTACCCATATCCTCAGAAAAGAGTCATTAATCACCCTTTAACTTTAAGCAAACGTAGAATGATCTGGAAGAGCTGAAGCAATTAAAAGTATTTCTAAAGTGAACCTGCAGAACCAATATAGGGAATATGTTAAAGGATTGTCAGAGAAAATTTGTTCTTTTGTCCAATTTCTACTGGAAAAAAATGCCAAGATCAAAACACCTTGAATCCTGCCACGTAATAGGGACAAAGTAAAATTTTAAAATAATATTTTTTAAAAGCTCATTTGCAATAGCATGACTAATTCATTCTCCTTAAGCTGGATGAGAATTAGTGTCTTCTTCAAGTAGCCACCCTCACCACCGACACAGTGAAGATATACTAATCACCTCTATCACATACTGAAAGAGCCCCAAACCCTTGGCAATTTGGGCAATGAACACTCTCATTACTCATCAGAGTAACCTATTAAAGGGAAGAGTGAAGAATTCTGGTGGTCTGAAAGGGATTATGGGAAAATTTTTGTTACTCTTGATGCTTCATTTTGAAAGAGTGGAGTTCTCACTGGGAATTGCATAAGACGTAAGATTGTACCATGAGAGCAGCTTCAGAAATTAATAAATCTAGCTCAGGATGGAGTTTGTTTTTAATCATAAAAGAGCCATTCCAAATTCTGTACCGTTGGTAAAATTAGCTGACTGTGAATCCAAAGGATGTTGAGGTAATGTGACTGAAAAAACATGCTTTTAGCTGAACTTAATTCCCTATAATTGATTCTGGCTGCAAAATTTTCTGACAACAGAAATTTATGGCCATGTTGGCATTGCCCCCTTCACTTTGCTGCACTGCCACCCCCACTCTCTGGTCAGGCAAAAAAACACTGGAACTTAGTACTTTTCCCTTTCAAAGCATTGCAATATCATTGTATTATTAAAAAGGAGAAAGTAGGAGCTCCTCCCTTCTTGCTTAATATACCTTCAGTGTGTAACTGATATGAAATGCGAGTTTTACCATTGAGGAGCAGCTGCCACATGACAACTTCCCAACTTCCACTGAATTATACCATCAAACTGCCCTTTTTCATTATTATTATTTATTGTTCCTTGAACTCAGCAAGCAAAAGTGGCTCATACAATAACTCTGATGGTGCCAAAGCAAATAGACACACTTCTGCTCTGAGTTGCTTGGGGTTTAGAGACACAAATGATACTATACAAAAGAAAAACGTGGAAAAAAAATGCAGAATGGAGGATGTGTATGTTTCCTCTGCCCTATTTCTTGTTCGGTTTATGCCATACTCTTTGACTCAATGAAGAAAACCTACTTGAAATATACATCCCCATTTCTGAATAATTGCTTGAAAGACATTGAGAAGATTTGGATAGCTCAATAACACTCACAAAAAGGTGTTTAATCAATTCCACAGATTTATAAATTTTAGTTCTTGGCAGAAATCATATTTAACTTAATTTTGGGGATGGTTCTTGAAAAACTATGATTGAATACTATTGTTAATGCAGAAGGAATGAGTAGGGCGTTTGAGGAGAACTAAAATCATTTAATATTTCCCCAGACACTCCTTTTTAACATTTGTTTTTCACAATTTTACCTTAAAATCTTACATTTTATCACATATTAACTTTGGGTTGGAGGCATCTCCTGGAATTGGTTGAAAAAGTAAAGCATTTCAATGCATGCAAACAGTCAGGTCTTGCTAGGCACTCAAATAAATTACTATCACATGAATGAATAAATGAACTAATTAATCAGTTATTGATTTACTTGTCATTAAACCTCTTCCCTGCCTTCTTTCTTGTCTCCCAAATTGTCAGCTACTATAGCCTCCTCTTCTATTCATTTTAAAAATATTTTGTTCACCCTTGTCAATATGGTAGACATTTGTTGTTGTTTTTCTGTCCAGTATCTCTTCTATTTTCTTCTGCTGAAAACATTCATATAATTCTTCAAGATCATTCTTCCCCTACAATCAGGTCATGTGATTTGAGCAGAAGAGACTCCATCTCCATATACCAAGATGGTCACATGACCCAGACTCATCAGGTAAACATGCGACCCACATCTATCCAATCACAGTAAACCCCAGCACTTTTTCTGGGAGTATAGGAAGTATGAAAAGAAGTCAAGAATGAAGATGGTATAGGAAGTCTTGTCTATCTACTGGCATTGATAAGAAAATAAGAAATTAGCCTGGGGCTGTGGACCACTATCTTGCCACCTTGGCTTGCAGTAGTAGGGTCTTTTTAAAAAGGAGTTCAGAAGAAAGTCTATGATTCCAAGATGTTCTGAGGACCAGTCATTGGCTGTTGAGTCAAGAAAAATTTTTATTTTTCTTATGTCAGTTGAGTTGGATTTTCTGTTGATTTGCCAGAAAGATTTGGACAGATGTGTCTCCCCCAAACACATACTTAGAATCTTCATTTTATAGATGAGCACAGCCTAGAAATATAGTAGTGTTTTCTAGGATAGTTTTTTTTGTTTGTATAGTCACTACAAATTTTATTGTTATCTTCCTTGATATTTTCATATAAATAAATGCTATATAAATCTCTCAAAGCATTATTGTTTACAGTCTGAGAATAAAAGGATATATTAAATTGCAATTGTCAGAGTTATGGGTTAAATTGTGCGTCAGAGAAGTCCCTCCTCATTACCACGGTTTGGCTGAATCCTGTCTCCAGAGAGAGGAAATGTTTCTGTCACTCTCCCTCTTCCTGAGGAAGTATGTCTCCAGCCTTGCAAAGTCATCACGCCTAAAAAAATCACCACCAGGCTGTGATAACAGAACAGATCCCTCCCATTTTGCGAATTATGCTGTCTCCTCATTGAAGCTACTCACCTTAGTAGCATCCTAGTGTCCTCATCACTGACTTTTTCTAAAACCCTGGCTTTTCCTAAAACAAACAGACACAGTGTGTGCTATAAATACAGTCAATCAGGGAAACTTCAGGAAAAAGAGAGAAAGAAAAGAAAGGTGTGTTTTATGTTCTATTAGTAATAAGATGATTCCTTTTATTACTTATTACTTTATTTCTTCTTAGTTTGACACACTTTCAGGAGGTAATGTAGCACATGGGTGCTGTGGTCTTATCTTGAATCCTGGCTCCTCTGTTTGCCAAGGATATAATCTTGAGCTTATAAAATTTCTATATTGTATCCCCTTATTTGTTAAAAAAGTATTAATAATACATACCTCTTGGTGATGTCAGAATTAAACAATATACATACAGCATTTAGGACAGTGCTTTGAATATACAAATACTCAATTAGGGTCAACTAACGTTTAGTGACTGGATAGTATCTCTCTTTTCTTCCCACCAGTCTCCCTTCTCCCATCCCAGGCTGACTGATCACTTTCTTCGCTAAATAGAATAGACAAATCCTTACAAAATATGATTTGGGGTACCTCAGAAAGATATCGTCTGATGAAAATATGTATCATGCTGTCCCTGTTGAAATTCCCTTTTTAATGTCATCCTGGGCTTAATGTTGAAGGTTCCTATTAAAGTGTAACAATTTCAGTCCTTACATGCTTTGAATTTATTCATTGATCCCCAGCAGACATCAGATTCTAGGGGCATGAGGCACAGGATGAGTCAGCAGAGGAAGATAGGTAAAAAATCAGCTATGCATTTTAACTCTGATTTCAGAGATTTGGGAGAGAAGAGAAGGGATGTTAAGAGAAAGAGAGGACTCTGACTAGCCAACCAGATCGTCAGAGTCAACCGGTGAATGGTCAGTGATTGATGTCAAAGTGAGAGCTCCATTGCATCTTCTTGGGATGCTGAGGTGGGAAGCACAGGCTGGGTGGAATAAAGCTACTGTAGGTGCCAGTTAGGGGTCAGTCAGAAAGACAAAAACTGATTAATTTAAAGACAGAAAAATTTAAAACAAGGAATTGGACACACAGTTGATAGAAGACCTGAGATCTCAAATAGAAACTGGTGAAGAAAGCCAGAGATTTGCAAAAGGAGAGTGCCATTATCATCTCTGGGCTAGAAACACAAAAGAGGAGGTGGTATCCCTGAGGGTGGGAGCTGAGCCCACCTAGCAAAGGTAGAAATCCCAGGAACCAGAGTCAAAGAGAAGGCACAGTTGCTACTTGAGACATCTCTGATGGAGAAAGGGGGAAATATCCTGGCCTCTCCTTTCTTTCTGCTCTCCAGTCACCTGCCAAGGTCTCCCATTGGGTGAACCTGACTGGAAGTCAACTGGTTTGAGAGCCTGGGAAACAAAGGCTACAGGGCTCACTTCTGTTGCATGCAAAGTAGATTGGGAGATAGGACTAAGAATGAAGTGGTGGTCACAGCACTGAGAGGAAGAAGGAAAACTACTTTATAGTGGGTGAATAAGAAGGTGGCACTGAGAAATTTGAGCAGTCAAAGGTCCTCTTTATGTTTGCCATACATTATTTTGGCTTGGTTTTTTAGTCTGGGCTTACATATATAATATTATATACCTCAGTTCCTCAGTTTTTCTCAAGGATAGTTGTGGATGTCTACATTAATATAAGATAGACAAGTGGGACCTCATCAAACTGACAAGCTTCTGCAAAGCCAAAGAAACCATTGAAAGAGTGGGGAGATAGCCCACAGACTGGGAAAATATATTTGCCAACTGTATATCTGACAAGGGCCTAACATCTAGGATCTACAAGGAAATTAAACACGCCGAAAAGAAAAAACAAACAAACAGCCCATTACAAAGTGGGCAAAAGATATGAATAGACACTTCTCAAAATAAGACCTATGAGCAGCCAACAGATACGTGAAAAAATGCTCATCCTCACTAGTCATCAGAAAAATGCAAATTAAAACCACACTGAGATATCACCTAACTCCAGTCAGGACGGCCATCAATAACAAAAAACAGATGCTGGAGAGGATGGGGCAAAAAGGAAATACTTCTACACTGTTGGTGGGAGTGTAAACTAGTACAACCTTTATGAAAAACAGTGTGGCGATTCCTAAAAGGTCTAAAAATCGACATCCCATACGACTCTGCAATCCCCCTACTGGGAATATACCCAGAGCTCAAATCACTCTGTGAAAAAGATACCTGCACATGCATGTTTATTGCAGCATTATTCACAATAGCAAAAACATGGCACCAACCATGGTGCCTTTTGAAAGAGGACTTGGGGAAAAAAAAAATGTGGTACATATACATGATAGAATATCATGCAGTCATAAAGAAGAACAAAATTATGAACTTTGCAGCAACTTGGATGGACTTAGAGGCTATAATACTGAGTGATCTATTACAGAAACGAACCGAGTATCACATGTTTTCACTCATAAGCGAACCTTGAGCAACTATAGTAATACTATATGAAAGGGATTGGGCTAGGCTTGGTGGCTCATCCTGTAATCCCAGCACTTTGGGAGGCCAAGGCGAGTGGATTGCCTGAGCAAAAATTAGCCTGGTGTGGTAGCGTGAACCTATAAGTTGAGGCGAAAGGATTTCCCAAGCCTAGCAGGTCAACGCTGGGGTGGCCATGAGCATGCCACTGCACTCCAGCTTGGGTGACTGAGTGAGACTCCAACTCAAAAAAAAAAAAAAAAGAAAAGAAAAAGAAAAAAGAAAGGGATTGGTAGTAGTGGGAAACTGCCAGGGGAGGTGGGGACACCTCATCAACAAGGGTACCTGCATAATGAACATGTGCATACCTAACCCTGAATTGTACCCCATATCTTTAATATAACAAATTAAAAAGAAACAGCTATAACACTAGTTCCACATGCTAATTTCTGGACCTCACACCAGATCTTGAGTACATTTCCCATATTGTGGGGCACACTTGTTTCCCTATTTCTATATTGTTACTAAGGTTTGTATTTATACTGTTTTTTTTTTTCTATTTAAAATGTGGACCATCACTCCCCGAGCAAGCTTTACCTCTTTTCCCTCTTGGATGATGGGTGGTACCATTATTATGACATTCTCATCTACTAGCCTGTTCAATATCTGCCTGAAGGTTCTGCCAAGGACTTAGATCGCTGATGAGAAATGTCTCTTTTCCAAAGATTGATGGTTTAACTCAAGAGAAGGGCAACAAATTCTCAGGCATGTTAACAGATCTCCCATCCCAGGAACGGAGTTGCACAATTGAAAAGTTAGAAATAGAAACCAGAGGAATTCCTTGGTGCAAGAGGTCAGTGAGATAGACTTCCCAGCTGGACTGCATAGCACATTGCTCATTGGCCTTCAGAAGCCATCTCTAGCATTTGACACCAGTTGCCTTGCATTTCCTTCAATGCTGCTGTCAATGGTTTCGTTTTCATAGTTGTAACTGGTGGTGTAATGAGCACAGGCCTGAGAAGTAGATGCTTGGGTTAAGCATCCCTATGGTGCATAAGCTAAGACCTATCTCTCCTCTGAGTGTTTTCCATCTTTAAAATGGGGATAGCTGCTTTGTTTACTTTATAGAGAAGTTGGAAGAATCACCTATATTGACTGAAAAAGGATTTGCATTCATGTACTAGGTCTTATGTTAGAAATACAGACAGCATTCTTGTCTTTGCCTAGATTGCAGCTTCTAAGAAGAGTATCTGTGTGTGAAATGTCTACAATTTGTCATACATTGTGGAGTTGAAAATTGTTATTTATAATGCTATATGTAAAATCAGCAGGACTGTCCCTAATGACTACACTTGGAGTTGAAGTAGATAAGTATTAGTTTTCTATTTATGGGATCTGAAGAAAAATCCAGAATGTCAATGTTTTTAACCTGAGGACCTCCAGAAGGGAGTCATTTATGCTAGGCACACTACTGGAAGGTATAAGTTCTCACTAAGGGGAGGAAGAAGAAAGAATAAGCAAGAGAAGGAGGATTAAAAGACAAGGAAATTAAAAAAGACTTAAAGAAAATGTGATGCGGAGTAGTGTATGGCTACCAATGCCCACTGAAATTACCCTTTAAGGGAACATCTTTTCAAATAATTTTGTCCCTGTGAAACACTTCATGAAGTGTTTACAATCAGGAATTATATAAATGTAAGCAAAAACCTGCTTTCAAAAATCCCCCAAAACTTGCCTTTTATGTTTTGGAACGTATTTCTTCATAAATTATTTCTCACCTTTATTTTCTTTATTTTGTAGCATTTTTTTCCCTGAGGTTAATGGTAAGATTTCTTTTATTCTTTCAACTGGGGTTGACATGTTGTATTATTCTTTAAATATGTCTAATATTTTACCTAACGATTTCTGTATTTTTGTCACCATTATTCTCAAACTTTAGCTGTATCAGAATTATCTGGAGAGTTTGTTAAAAAACAGAGGACTGAACACTTCTTCAAGAGTTTCTAGTCCTGTTTCGAGTCTAGGGGATGTGACCCAGTACATTACTGTTTGAACAGATGCAGATGCTACAGGCTCAAAAGGAATTACTTTAACATTTCAATGATATTATTGGATATTTCTTCCCTCAGGCTTCTATTTTCCTGTGTTTGCTGGTCTCTCTTCTTATAGAATGTACTCATTACAGAACATTTTAACAGAATCTAATATGTTACCTTAAGTCCGTGGGTTTGAGGGCAGTTCATACGCAGGACATTTATATTTAAAAATATTTGTGCATCCCTTTCAGTGAATGATGCTGTTCGCACGTAGGCCTAGGTAAACGGAGTGGAAATGCTTCCATGTTCCTGACTCCTGAGTTCTAAAATACAAACATGACAGTGTGGCTTGGACAGGTAGACTAAAGTTAGTCTCAGGAATATTGTAAAGAACATCTCTGGTAGTATAGATATTAGTCCTACTTTGGCTCTTATGAGAAGGTCTGGCAAGAAAAAGAAAATTGGATGAAAGGCCACTGGTTGTAGGCTTTGAACTAATATATGCCACTCTTTAGCTATATGACTTTGGCAAAGTCCATGATTCTGTTTCTTGAATGGGAAATGGGAAAAAAAATGACCATTTCCCAGATTCATAGAGTTGCTGGGAGGTTCAAGTCTGCTAAAAATTAAAAGTTCTGAAAGATTCATTATTAATTCTCATGAGGTCCAGGTTTGTTTTCTTTTCCTACTGTTTTGCCCTGGACTGAGATGTTGCTTCCTGGTCTAAATTTTGGGGGTGTTGATGGACACTATGCTATATGGAATGGAAATGACCCTACCTTGGGAATCTTTACAAGATAAGGAGGTGTTATAAGAAGAATTTCCCTACATTTCTTGAAGCAGTATTAAAGCTCCTGGTTTTATGAATTTGGCTGACAAGCATGGTGGGTGAGCTGTCAGATCTTCAGCATCAAAGGCAGGGGTTCTTGATTGTGATGTAGATGCAGATTTGGGGGAGAGAGATAGAGATATAATTAGATTTCCTGTACTGCTTTGTAGGGTCTTCAGCAATAGCTTATTCGTTGTTCTTAGACTAGATGGACTTGAAGTTATCAAAGAACACTTACAATAGATTATACTGAATTTGATGCATTCTAGTATGAGAAAGCAATTTTTAAAATGTAAACTTTTTATCAACTTGTAGTTTACTTACAGAAAGGGACACATAGTCTAAGCATATAGATCGATGAATTTTCAAAACTAAACACAATCGTGCAATCAACACTAAGGTCAAAGAACAACATGAACAGACCAAGCCCCTCTCTATGGACTCCCCAGTCACCACCATCCCTTTCCCCCAAAGATAACCACTATTCTGACTTCCAACACCATACACTAATTTTGCCTGTTTTTTTTTTTTTATCTGACATAAATGTTTTTTGTGTCTGGCTTTATTCACTTTAGATGTTTGTGAAGTACATTCATGCCATCATAAGTGGATTGAAATTCATTAATTCTAATAGCACAATGAAATCAGTTTCTACTCGCCACCCTTCTTTTTCCATGGGAAAAGTCAAACTCCTTTGTATGAATAAACCACAATTTATTTACCCATTTGAGTGTCATGGGCATTTTTATTATTCTTAATTTTGGTTATTGTGCATTTCTGCACAAGACTTTGGTGAACATATGTATGTATTTTGTTGTAGTACATCTACTGAGCTTTAAGATATGCACACATTTATTTTTAGTGAATACTGCCAAATAGCTTTCTGAAGTGGTAGTACTATTTACACGCCAACCAGCAGTGAATGACAGTTCCAATTTCCTCTACATCTTTGCCAAAACTTAATATTGACTATGGTTTTATTTTAGCCATTTTGGTGGGAGTGCAAAAAGCAAAAAGAAAACCAAGAAATACCAACATGAAAATCAGCTCTGAAGTCTCCTTGCCCCTGTTCTGATGTTTCATTGTACATTAAGGAAACTTTTCTATCATGGGAATAATCACCACATGATGGCTTATTTCATCTACCATCTATCTATCACTATCTCTATCTGCCTGTCTATCTATCTATCTATCTATCTATCTATCTATCTATCTATCTATCTAAACGACTTGAAACAATTTAAAATTACTACCAGGGGAGCTGAATTAGGGTGAGGACTAAACATTTCAGTACAGAAATATTCTAGGTTTGTCATTGCTACACATCATACAATTATTTTTCAGGGCAGACTCAACTTAGAAATTCTTCTTTACCCACTAAGATCAGAGGGAATCAATCTCTTTAACTTTCAAGGGGAGAGAATTGCATAAAGCTATGAACGCCAGGAACTGGGAATCATTGTAAGTCACCTCCCTGTCGGTCTGCCTCAACTGGGCTTTCTCCCATGTCTTGGAATCAGGGGACTGTCTGCAGATCTAGGAAGGCATGTTCACATGACAAACTAGTGATGTAAGAAGAGTGGGAGTGAAAATTCAAAAGTGATTGTTTTAGGCCTTTGCTTACATCTCATCTGTTAACATCCCATTTGCAAAACTAAGTCACATGGATCAGAGACAGAGAAGGGGGGCACTGCAAGGTTACATGGCAAAGGTTGTGGATATAGGAAAGTGAAGAATTGGGGTATGAACACCTCATTTGTATAATCCAAGAATTCAGCCCTATGTAAATCTCATCTCCCTCTTCCTCTGGCAGATGTGCCTGGAAGAACCAAGAGCCCCGTTGGTGTCTCACAAGTGCTCACAATCCTGGTATTCTCTCCCTTCTAGGCTCTCTGCTACCTGAAGACTCCCATGTGGCTGGATGGGAGCTTAAAAGAGTTCCCTCCATCACCCTGCATAAGAACACTAATGTCTGAGCAGATATACTGTCTCCAGGACTCCTGAAGCTAAATAACCTTCCTGTTTCCCACGAGAAGAGGGGAGAATATTGTTCTTACCCACTCTGTGTCCTATTCTTTGTCTCATAGAATCATTCATGAAATTAGTTTCTGCTCACCACCCTTCTTTTTTCAGGGGAAAGGCCAAACTCATGGTGTCCTCTCCACTCGCCCAACCACATATTCAGATATGGGAAGAACCAACCCCCCTGTCTGTGTTCTCTCTCAATCTAAAGAATGTTCCAGGACTTGTTACAGGTCAGTGCTTTTCGACACTGGCTGCACATTAGAGTCACCTGGGTGCTTTTAAGAATTCTCATGCTCAAGATGCACTCAAGAACAATCTTTGGGAATTAATTACAGACATTGACATTTAAAAAATTTACCCAGATGAATCTGATGTGTAGCCAAAATTGAGAACTCCTATTTGTGTAGACCACAGTGTCTCAGGTAATAGTTGCACGTAAGATTTTGGAGCTCAAAGTGGGTAGAAAAGTTCATTTGTATTTGACTATGATAAAAACATTGTCTCCTTCAAGGAATTTTTCAGCAAAAAGACTTTAGATGTAAATGGAAGCACATTTGCTTTAAGACATTCTTGCATACAACACCCTGGCACCACAGTGAGAAAAAACAACTCCCAGAGGGATTTATTCACCTGTCCCAAATCATACAACTAATTAAAGCACAACTAGGCCTGGGTCCTGGATCTTTTGTCTTTTCTTTAACATCAATCTATCTTCAAAACATGGACTTTCAAATTTCGGGAGTAACATGCTGGGCTCTATAATCTTCCCAATAAACATGAAAAAACCCACAGTTTTTTTTTTTTTTTTGGTTGATCAACTTAGAAGCAGGCCTTTCAGAAGTTAATGGAAAATTCTAGAAAAACAAATTAAATTGAATTTTCTAGGGTTATCTCCAAAGAAGGCTATCTAGTGCTTTTAGTTTCAAAGCCATCTTTCTGATCATTTTGAAGAGTGAACATCAAGTTTTTTTTTTTTAATTTTAAAGATGTGGGGTACAATTCAAGGTTAGGTATACAAATGTTCACCTTCTTGATGAGGTATGCCCCTCCCTCCCCTGGCAGTTTTCCTCAACTGCCAATCCCACCCCCTCTCCCCTGGCAGTTTCCCACTACTGCCAATCCCTTTCTTTTCTTTTCTTTTTTTTTTTTTTGAGTTGGAGTCTCACTCTGTCACCCAGACTGGAGTGCAGTGGCCGCTCCCGGCCACCGCAGCCTCGACCTGCTGGGCTCCGGCAATCCTTCTGCCTCAGCCTTCCAAGTAGCTGGAACTACAGGCAAGCACTACCACGCCCGGCTAATTTTTTTTGATTTATTGTAGAGATGAGGTCTCGCCAAGTTGCCCAGGTGGGTCTCAAACCCGCAGGCTCAGGCAATCCACTCGCCTTGGCCTCCCAAAGCGCTGGAATTACAGACTGAGCCACTGAGCTTGGCCTGCCAATCCCTTTCTTATAGTACTATGATAATTGTTCAAGGTCTACTTATGAGTGAGAACATATGGTACTCTGTTCTTTGTTTCTATGATAGATCACTGAGTATGATAGACTCTAAATCCATTCAAGTTGCTGCGAAGTCCATGTTTGTCCTTCTTTATGGCTG